>OY757916.1:90073639-90101139 GCA_963585895.1 Sepioteuthis lessoniana
TTATATATTTTCCAGGGGCCTATGCATTCTTCCTGTGCAATTTATGTGGCATTTCCACTGTCTCTTGTTTACCTTAAGACACATCTGCATGTCCTATTTTTGAAATCCATGCTAACTAGCCTGTCAAAGGTTAATATGTAACAATATCAACAAATGCCAAAATGGGAGATTTTTGACAAATGTAAGTGAGATAGAAACTTTCATATGAAGTAAAAAAAATGATCTTAATTTCATAAATGGCAGGACGGATAAGGATAGGTTCATAGCCAGCTATATGCTGGTTGTCTATGAGTAAGCAAAAAGGACTATTTATTTGCATAAGATGGAAGAACAAGCAATTCTGTATACAAAGGGGCTCTTAGAAACTAATCAGACTTTTTCTTTATATTGTAGTCTCTTTTTTATTTTGCATTAGTATAATAGTCATATTTCCGTGTGTTCAGAGAACCTAGGTATATACTAGGATAATTTTTTCCATTGTGACGCGAAAGGTTTACTTTTATCCAAGAACGGGGTTTTATTTTCGCATGTGTGAAGACGGGGCAGGCTGGCACTTGATCCCCTATAGAATAAGTCCTCGTTCAGAGTTTTCTCTCAGGCATATAAGACCTGGCATATTACGTGAGGGATTAATTTAGGGCCAGACTGACCGCTGCTGGCAAGGGGTTCCAAATTTCACACTATCCACACACCCACCAAGGCCACTAAACTTCCTCCCCCAGACAACAGAAGATATGGACCTCTAGGTTTTAGTCGTAATAATATTATATTGTAGTAGTCGGCAACTTCGGTTTCCCGTGTGATATTTTAGAGGAATTTATAGGACAATTTTAAGCAAGATAACATAAGGCGAATAGAAGCTGAAAAGGAAGCATGAGGTAACAAATTCATAGCAGAACTGCCAAGAACAACTTAGACCACGTGGTAACATAAAAATACAGGAATCCTTTACTATACAAAGAGATACACTTTCAAAGTGTCAAATATGTATAAAGAATTGAACAGTCCATGGACATAAATGTCTTTCTTTTCTGTTCTTTCATTTTCCTTCAAATTGAGAGAGAGAGAGAGTGAGAGTGGTATATAAAGTTTGGGTATAAAGGAGAAATAGCCCCCAAAGTTACTTATCTTATTTTTCGACGGTGTTCCACAGGAGAATCTTTCTTCTTTCACGAGCTAATAGACTTTATGCTATTTTTAATACTGGCTTGAAGAACTTGGGTCCCTCGTGTCTCAGATATTCTTTTGTAAATGGCTATGGGTCTGTCTGCCACGAGCCCTTTCCATTAACTAAATTTCTTATTATTTATTTCCGCTGAGGTGAAGGAGTCCCCACTTCCGTTTTGGGGTCCCAGCCATTCACTTGGCTTCTACCTTCCTCTCCTTCCGGTGTCCGGCGACCTGAGGTTACTAAGTACCAACACCTGTTGATATCCCCTCTGTGACCTACATTGCCAAAAATTATTTCAATCTTACAAGAAATTTGTTTTCAGGATATTCAAAATGGCAGTAATTTAAAGAATACTTCAGGCTTGAACAGAGGTCTGTTATCAGATTTTTGATGGCTGAGAAGTGCAAACCATATGAAATTTTTAAAAGAATTTGTGATGTCTATGAGGAATCAAGTTTTTGTCAAATAATTATTTACAAATGGACAATACATGGATTTGCCTCTAGGACACTGAGTCAAAAAGACAGTCATATGGAGTAGAAACACACTGACTCTCAGGTAAAGAAAAAGTTCCAGGTACAGCAGATAGTAATGAAAGTGATGCTGACAGTCATGACAGTACTCATCACTATTAATTTTCTTAAAAAAGAAGCAACAGTAAATAGTGCCTCCTATTTCCAATTCTTTGGGCGATCTTCTTCTTATTTTTTTATGTCTCTCATATATAAACATATATACGATCTATTCAATTAAAACCTTTTCTTTACTTATCTTACTCAAGAAATTTTAAGTACCTCTGCTAGTATATATACATATATATATATATATATATATATATATATATATATATATATAGCAAACAACAGAACAATACAAAGTGATGCTGGCACTAAAGAGAATAATAGAAGACCGCTAGGGTTCAAAGAAAGCAATTATTACAAGAGAAACTGTCCAAAGATCATAAAAAATCTGAATGCATCATACATTAAATTGTTACTCAGAAAGCTAGAATTTGAACTAACAATGACTATATGAGAATTATCATTCTACAAACCAGGAAACCTATAATGAGAAGAATAAGAAAGCAAGGATGAAAATAAACTTACATTGTAATGACTAATACCAAATTGTGAATTATCTTTTTGGTGGCCATGAATTGACTTAGTCATCATAATTAAGAATGTTGGGCACTATGGTGAAATGTTTAGCAAACTCAATCAGCAGATCACTATTAGTGAGTTCAATTCTCATTGAGTGGCCGATATTTTTGGACTAGCTTTAGACCAAGCTAAGCTTAGCAAATAACTATTTGATAAAAATTTGTAACCAGGTTAAAAATTGTTCACAAAATTTCTGTTATGCAGACGAATGTGCTGATACCAATCCGTGAGGGTCGAACATGGATCTCCAGCCCACAAACATAACTGTTGAAATGGATTGTGCTACTGGGGTCATACGACTAGATATAGTGAATATATAAATCGGTCAGACAGAAGAAGTAGGTTGAGTAGCATTATGAGTCAGTATTAGTATTGTGTTAGCATTCTATACTCAGTATTTAACATTGTAAAGAGAGAAGAGATTATAAAGTGTCGGTCAAAGTCAGCCCCATTTTTGAACATTACAAAAGTGGCAATAAAGAATCGTTTCGAACATTATAAAAAAACATCCAAAAATTTTGAAAACCTTCAAATGATCCAAAAACATGGCATGAATAAATAGTAGGACAGAGTGGGCTCTTTAACTGTAGTATGGTGAGTAGTGGATTAGAAGAATAGCTCTGGTAAACCTGCAGAGAAATAGGCTTCACCTGCCCAAATTACTCTTCATGAACAGTGCCTCTATGACCAAACTGGGTTACAGGAGTAGTGGGAGACAATCTATGATATACATATAACCAATTCAAAATGTTGAGATAAAAGATAAACTATGTGAATAATTATTAACTTTTGACTAATTTTCTTTTTCATCCAAATTTCTGTTGCTTTCTGTTGCAAGTGAAACTTATTCTATGGTAATCAGTATACTGTAAGAATCAGGAATAATAAAAAGCTAGGTGACATTGAAACTTTTGCCTTAAGAAGACTATCTATCATGATAACAGTTCTATCTATTTGAACAATAAGAATTCAATAGCTGGCAGATCTTATCGCAGATTCATTATTTTTTGCCAGCTGCTCTGTACCTTGTGTATTTAACACCAGTAGTTTTACATTTATCTGGATGAACTATAATAATTTTATAACTATTATAATATCAATTATAGGAAACAACCAGGCAATGAAATTTTCAACAAACTCTTGGTATTCAAAATATATCAATGCATAAACAACTAGGAAGCGCTCATTAGACAGTGGTTATTGTCGTCTGAAATAGATATAGCAACATGAGTTAAAATCTTGAATGTGTGCATTTCACATTACACCATGCTTACCTTCCATGAAGAAGGTATGCATCCAACAATTTTCCCTCCTCCATTTGGTAAATAGTAGGGAAGACTGGGCTCTTTAATCTTGGTATAGCAACCAGAGAAAGAAAACCCTGAATTCAAATAAGTTGTAGATCTGGAGATGATTGGATTCTGCCCATATATTTCTGCCCAAGACACTCTATATAAGTAGCACTCCCATCACTAAACCAGATTTCAGGAGAAGTTTTACATACAGTGCTACCCAAATTTTCAGGGAAAATTTATCATAATTTGGATAAATTTAATCTATATTAATCAAAAATACATTTTATGTGAAATGGTAATATGGAATTAGATTTAAAAGAGATATGGCAACTGAATTTTGAAGTATAATTTTAAATATATTAAAAAAAGCAATATTGGATTAAGAGTATTTAAAATTAATTTCTGTTTTTATCATTAGACTATGATATTATGTTTATTTTGCCTTGTCATTTTTATAAATAGTCCAGTGTCTAGCAAAATGATGTCTTCAGTTTGGAAAACAAATAAAAAAAAATGTCAACATAGATCCTATTCAAAATTTCGCCTTGGTTTGGCAACCAGTTGAGGAGAAGAAACCTGTTAAATTCTGCTTAAAAATTGGCCTTGTGTCACGTCCTGTTCATGAGGAGGGGTTTGGTGAATACATATTATATAATCAATTTCCTTAGGGCCAAAACAATCTAACTTGTAATTTTTATCTGAGACAGACTTTTCCAAGATTTAAACAGTGAGGGCTTATGCAGATGTATACATTCACATTGGGCGACCTAATATTCTGTCTCTGCATGGAAATATAGAGACGTAAAAAATAAAGTTAATATGAGATGCAGAATGCTTATTCATAGCTAAAATCCTGATATCCTTAGGCAAAGTAAGAGGTCTGTAAGTATCATTCAGACATAACTGGAGGTTGCAATATTGATTTGGAAAGTCTAATGATTTATGCCAAACTGCATATATACAAGGTCTATCCAGAAAGTATCAAGCTATTTTGAATTTTTTCAGAAGCAATTTCATTGGCCTTCTAGAAACTTAGGAACCAATCAGAGAGAACCTTATATGAATAACTGCTACCCAATAAATAAAACTGAAACATCTCTGTAAAAAACATTTTCATGAGTATATATAAGGGGTGAACTTATTTTTGGTACATATTCATATTTTTAGTGGGCACCTCTGGTGGTGTAACGGTTTGCAAGCTAGACTAGCAAACCTACACGAGTGAGTTCGAGTCTCATTGGGCGCCCCATTCATTCGGCCACATCGAAGCAAAGAGCTTTGTAAATTACTATTCATATTTTTAGTGAGAGACTTTCTCAAAGTCATTTATCAACTTTTTAATTGATTGACTGATTTAAAGGCATGTCAGACTGTATAGGGGTATTTTATGCCTAGATTCACGAATAGTCGGGTAGACCGAGGTTCAATCCCAGGTTGAGTCAAACCGAAGACTCAAAAAATGGTAGTTGATGCCGCCTTGCTTAATACTCAGCATTATATGGTAAGGATCAAGGGTAAAGTGGAGCAATCCAGAGAATGGAGTAGCACCCTCCCTAACTCCTCAATGTAGTTGCTATCGCAAAAGGGAGCCTCGATGTTGTTGCAATTGAAAAAGGGAGCCTTCAGGTCACCCTCAACTAAGGTCGCCAACAATATTCATTATATGTTCATTTTTATATTTTTCTTATGGAGCTGTTTCTAAAAAGTTTCTTTTTTTGCAAACATTATGATTTAATACAGATAATTTTCTAACTGATCTATTTGACCCATTGATGGGATTCTAACACATACTACCTCTCCAGGCCAGAGTGGACCTGGGAGTAATGGAGTATTATATAATAAATTTCTTGGGAGTAATGGAGTATTATATAATCAATTTCCTTAAGGACAAAACAATCTAACTTGTAATTTTTATCTGAGACAGACTTTTCCTAGATTTAAACAGTGAGGGCTTATGCACATGTATACTCCCTAGATCTCCAGAATTGAAGTCTCACCATCAGATGCAGTTTAGTGTCATAAAAGGACACCTCTTTTGTGGGGTTGGAGAGAGCCTTATCCCTCTGCAAGGGATACAGTCAGTATATTCTTGTTTCTGTTGATAAATCCCCTTGTAGCTTAAACTTGATTCTTGTTGAGGGAAAATATCTAGTTATTACTGTATATTTCAATCTGAGATTAACATTATTATTACTTAAAGAATTTGAGTTAACAGGGCTCCGTTAGACGAGAAAGCCATAAAAAGAAGAAATAAATGATTTATGATTTATTAAACTTATGCATTCATGGAAAACAGGGAGAAAACCTTTTCCAAAATGAATAAATGCATTAATCACAAACATTTTAACAATCTTTCTAGAAGTCTTTATGGACAACATGTTTGACCTGCTGTTGGTTTATACCATAAAGTGGAGAAATTAGACAATGAATATCAATTTACATAAATTAAGGTGATTGTAAAAATGATAGAACAAGTTATATATTGAAAAGGCTATATAGACGATTGAAAAATGATAAAAATATCTAGATTAGGGATAGAAAAATGAGAGAAAAGGCTCAATAGAATTAAGGCTAGATAAAGATAGAAAAATGATAGAAAAGGCTAGATATAGAAAAGGTTAGATATAGAAAAGACTAGATAAACGATAGAAAAATGAGAGAAAAGGCTCTATAGAGCTAAGGCTAGATATAGGAGAGAAAAATGATAGAAAAGGCTAGATAAAGAAAAGGTTAGATATAGAAAAGAATAGATAAAGGATAGAAGAATGATAGAAAAGGCTAGATATAGCTATAAAAGGGTTTTAATCTCAATATTCATGAATGATAAAGTAATAAAAGTGTAAGGAAAGTATGAAGTGATAATGTAATAGTCTTGATATATTTTCCATATGTTGCCTTTTACAAGTGGTGCTCCAAAAGTAATACTTTCTATTATTTTAACAGGAATGGTGACAGATACAGAACAATTAATAACGCCATAAGACTGAGCAGATTTTGGGTTACAAAACTTTGTTTTTTCATAAGGTCACAACCATTTCATTTTTTGCCAACAATGAAAAAGACCCTGCATTCCACACTTGTTAAAGTATGTGCTGGTAGAGGCAACTTTTTGTTTTTATAGCAGTGATGTTGGTTTTCTTGAATAAAAAGATCTTGTCTATGGCATCTCTCTGATATCAAACCAATGAGTAACAATGAAAGTCTCTTCATTTTGCGATTGTTAAAAATAAGAACTAGAGTATGGTTGCTCCACTTGAACTCTAATGAAATGATTGGAGAAAAAATTGATGTGAACAACACAAGGATGCTATGTGCTGTTGTATACAAATCCTGAAAGCATCACCTTACAAAACAGTCTTTATTGTTCTGAGAAGAAAATCTTTGAAAAATGTTTTTAATACAATAGAATTCTTTATGTATCCTTCAAAAATTTTATTCAGAATCGATCAAGGAGATTGAAAAGGCAAACTTGCATTGCTATCAATTGAAAGTTAATTTGGATCTCTTTGCTTAAAATTCTTGATGTCCCTATGAATCATAAACTAGAAAAAAGTTGGTGACACTAGTAAAGGGTGACCTGAAGGCTCCCTTTTTGATAGCTACAACACCAAAGTGTAGAGAAAGGCACTACTCCTTTCCCTGGATTGCTCTACTTTACCCTTGAAATGTATCTTATAATGCTGTGTTAAGCAAGGATGCATCAAGTACCATTTTTTTAGTCTTTGGTATGACTTGAGCTGAGATTGAACTCAGGTCTTCCAGGCCATTGGCGGGCTTCTCAAACTTTTTACCTGACGCATTCCTTGTAATCAAATTTAATTGTGTGATGTGGTATGCCACCGAGAGAGGAAAAGGGAAGATAAATCCCCCTACCTTCTGTGTTTGAACTAACAAGCCCCAGGGACTGACCACTAAAGCAGTTAGAATGCAGGTCAAATGCTACCAGCTCTCCGTGACCTATGATCTGATGGATAGAGAAGGGAGTGTAGGTCATTATAGTTGCATGACCAGATGAAACAGAGAGGAGGAAGAAAGAGGCCAAATGATTTGCCCGGGCCTTTAGCGCCAAAAAATAGTACCTTTTCGTCAGAGGAAATTTGGAAAAGGATCTTCAGTTCGGGACAGACATTGGCAAGAGATGGATGCCAAGTTAGCCAAGCTCCGGGGAAAGAGTAGAACAGAATCTTTGGACAGAAGATAGCAGCCAGATTCTACTGAATGCCGCTTGTCTGTAAAAGAAAGGAACTAGCCTTTGAAAAGATAAGTACAACTTAAAACTGTTTTTCCTCCTACCCTTCCAAAATATTGGAACTTATATATATATATTCAGAAAAGGAAAGAAAGAAACTGAAAAGATTTGTTTCTTTAACCATAAATGAATGAGTAGACTTAGATACTTTCTCAAGTAAAAGAAAGAAAAGTAGAAAGTAAAAGAAAAGAAAAAAGAAAGAAAGAAAAAAAGGAGAAAGAAGAAAAGGACTGTCGAGAGAGACATTTGTGTTTAACACTGCCTGCTGGCTTAACAAAGCTGATAGTTTAAAAGGAAAAGAGGAAAGAAAAAAGGAACTGTTTCTTAAATCTCATAATTATTTGTTTGGTCGTTGCTTATTAAAGCTTTGTTACATCTTAAATACCCACCTTCGTGTTGAAATCTATTGGTTATGTTGTTTATCTATCGAGTTGCCTTCTTTTGCACATATCTTTTTCAGCTTCGTATCGCTTTCATTTGTTCTCGCTAATGTCTTATGCGCCTTAAAAACATTACAAGGAAATTTTGGAAATTTGACTACAGTGAAATATATTTTGTTTTAACCTAGAAGTCCATGCTTTCCGTTATCCTAGGGGGTAGGAAAACAAAGGACTTGGTCGGTTATATGAAAGAGAAATTGGAAACCCCCTTTCCAGCGTCAAGATGAGTCTAGCCCCAAATTAAACCCCACATTATTTGCCACTACCCTATGCCCAAAATAGGAGTCTTGACTAGGACTTATTTTGCAGAGGGACAAGTGCCAAACTGCCCTGATGTCACATGTTCGTAAAATAAACTCTCGTCCTGAGATGAATATTTTATGCCCTGTCACAATTCCCATTCACCCCAAATAAATCTAGTAAATATTAAATTATCCAACATTTCTAATTTGCCAGTGTTTAATAAGATTTACATGAGAAAATAATTAGTAAAAAAACAAAGCAAACACACCTTTAATTCCTGAATAATTTTTCAATTGGTGGGGTTCATGTTTTAAAAGGTTTTAGCTACATTTTTTACAGTATTCTAAATGGAATATTGAATCATATAATAACATGGACACCAACAAATACCAAGCAAAACTGAAATTGATTTAACAAGTGAAAATTCAAATCTCTTTTGTCAGAGCAGGATTTTTTGTTAATAATAATTTAATTCTAATTTTATTCATTAAAAATCTGTTTTTAAGTATAAGAATTAAAGTTTCAGGCATTGTATTTTGATTTTACTTTTACATTGGTTTTTTTTCTTTTTTCATATCTCTATTTTTAATCATCAAAAACTTATTTTTATGGATAATATTGTAACCTAACAAAAGGTTACTGAGTGAGAAAAAACCAAAACAGAGGTTGGAAAATAGATGGAACTATACGGCCACCTATCTCCCATCACGAAAACTATCCAAGTTAGACGAACCAGATACTGCAGGAGAAGCAGGGATGAGCTCATAAGTGATGTATTCCTATGGACCGGGCAAAAGCAGGACGACCATACATTCAGCAGCTATGTGAGTATACGGGATGTAGCCCTGAAGACCTACCAGAGGTGATGAACGATAGGGAGAAGTGGCGAGAGAGGGTCAGGGACATCCGGGCTAGCAGCATGACATGATGATGATTATGAATAATTCAGCAATTTTTGTTCCATTATAAAGGGATATATAAATAAAGACTTGTAAATTTACTACCTGTTGACCCTTATACTTTTACTTTTACTTACTTAGTCAAAATTTTATTCAAATCCAGTTGATGATTTTGTAAAGCTTTTAATTAAATCCTTTTGTATTCGTTCAAATACTTATGAGCAATATTTTCTATAGATTTTATAATCATTGCCTATGAAGGGTTACGTTAAGGATCTTGCAAAGAAGTGTTATTGCTGCTTTTTCTATACCTGATGACGTGAGTATGGATAAAAGCAAGAGATGGTTTGCTTCACATTTGTCAAATAGAGACACTTTCTTCTGTTCTGAAAGTGCCATCTTTAAGTGATCAGCTTATTGAATTTTGTGTATATTTTTCACTTATAGTCTACATAGCACAATATTAAGAAGAAATAATCATGCATCAGCACTTATTCTGTTCATATTCATTTTGCTGTAAACAAGCAGATAACAAAAATCCTCAATGTGTCTTTTCATATCAATCCTATAAAAACACAAATTCATGATATCTTCCATATATGAAGTTTGGACAGAAATTGATAAGGTACACTACTATTGAATGCACAGCAGAAAAGGTTCATTGACTTTCGAATAAGGTTTATAATATACATTATATATATATATATATATTATATATATATATATATATATATATATATATATATATATATATATATATATGTGTGTGTGTGTGTGTGTCTGTGGAATATATTCTGATAAAGATATTATAAGAAAAAAAGAAAAAGAGTTTATGAAATGATCATCTGTGAGATGCTATGAAGAAATGCATGTGACACAAAGCGAAAAAGAACTTGAATCAGAAAAGCCAACAGATAATACCTTTTGGTTCCATATTTTCTCTTGTTTTCTTTGTTCTTCTCTTTTTGCTTTAATATTTGCTTTTGCTCCCTACTTCATTTATAAGGTGTTCTTTTATCTTTATTTTTCTCTTTCATACCAAGCTTATTATGTAATCCAACATAGATGCAACATATTTCAGTATGTTCCTTTTTATTAAAGTTGCTACTAAAGACAATTACAGTTTGGTGTATTATCCTCAATTCAATCTACGAGAATTTTGTCTTTCATAAATGCTCACTGCGAGTAATATATTAGAGTTACATTGACTGGCTATATTTATGACAAACACATCTGCAGTTTTAAAACACTGATTTGATGCAATGAAAAAAATTAGAAAGTATATTTTTGGTCCTTGTAAACAAGTCTGGCAAATATGAGAAAAGTGATTTGGCAAATGATAAAATTATAAGAAATAATCCAAATAGGGAAAGAATGATTGAATTGAAGAAGGAAGGAAGGAAGGAAGGAAATGATGAAGAAAGGAAGAAACAAAAAAAAAAAGAAAAGATTAGATAAAAGAAAGACAAAAATTTCCAAAGGAAAAATGATAATGAAAGAGACTGAGAAAAAAGAAGAGAAAGAGAAACAAGACAGAAAATTTTCATAAAGAAAAGAAATAAATAAATAAACTTAAAAAATAAACAAAAAAAATGAACAAAGAAATAAAAAGAAGGACTTATAAAATAAAAAGGTGGAAGAAAAACTTTAAAAAGCTATAAAAACAGTGAGACTAAAAGAAAAAATAGAAAAGAAAAGTCAGGAAAAAAAAGTTAAAAAATGAAAATAAATTTCAAATATTTCCTTCTGCCAAGTTTTTGTTGATAAAGAGTCTAAATAAAAACATCAAAAATCTAAATGAGGTCATTGAATTAAAGCAATAGTTTTTTTTTTATTTTAAAAATAGAAATATCTTCTTTTTTTCCTTTTAATCTCTTGCATTTTTCTGGTTTAACTTAAGAAAAAATCTCATTTCTATTTTATCATTTCATCTTTAAAATAAACTATATGATAAAATTATTCAAACATTTTGTTTGCTTACAGGCATATAACAAACTTTGACTAGACAGAAGAAATCCTTACCAATTGTCAATATGTCCAGAGGCTCTAATGTCCATCTATAAAAATATAAATGTTTTTATCTTCAACTTAGTAAATCGACAGTGTAACCAATCAAAGTTAGGTTCCTGAACACATGAGGTGTTCATTTAAGGAGAAAGAATGCTGAAATGCTGTTTGATAAGTGGAAAATAGGAATAAAGAATATACAAAACAATCTTTTGTAAATAAAGTAGATTCAATAGGTTGATTTAAAGAATAATGTACATTTATAATAACTACACAATAATAAATATCAGAGATGAAAGTAATTCTATAATAGATAAACATTAAGAGCAGAAAATTCTTTTGAAACTAAAATGGTTTGCACATACCTTGCTCTTTGCCATCTACACAGTGTTGGGTATCACCTACCTTTTCAGCATAATGAGCTGTTCCATCTGCCATATATGGCAGTAGCGGAAATCAGGCTGGAATAAGCCTACAAGTCAGACCAGAAGAACTGTTCCTATTGTTGAAGTATATCCTTACTCTATCACTAATCCTATGTTCTTATTACTAACAGTCTCTCTCTTGTAAATACTCTTTCCTGTAAATATAACTATTTTCCTCACATATCGTGGTTTGTCTAATTATTACTACATCTTGTGTTCACTAACCAGAACACAACACACAGTGTTGGTTAAAAATCCTTGATAAAAAATTGACAACTTAATTTGAATTTTCCCACATATTTGATATATACAAAAAATGTTAACAATTTGTTTGTGCTTCATACTTATCCCACCCTGGTATTATGCTGACTACAAGAGAGGAATTTTGAGTATGGTGCTAAAACTGCACTGAATGGTGCAGCTCCAGTTCTGGAGATCTAGGGAGTATGAAGTACCCTTTCATTATCATTACTCCAAGATCTACTCTGACCCAGGATAGTAGTATGTATTAGGGCCTTATTGAAGGGTCAAATAGATTTGTTTAAATATTATTTGTATTTGATAGGACCTTGAGCAAAAAAATTCTTAAAAAAACAATGCAAAAAATGTAAATATGAACATAGAATGAGTGCAATTCCTCAAACTCTGGGCATAAAATTACCCATAAAATCAATGAAATCAATCATTTTCTGCTCCAATCTACTCCTACGCTGTAGCTTTTGTTTATTTGTACCAATTGTAATAGTAAGTAATTACATTTAAATTATTCAAATTCTAAGATGACATATTTTCATTTACAATAATTTTTGATTCATGTTCTTGGCATCTTATTCTCTTTACTTTTTTTTTTTTTTTTATACTTCAGATCACAGATCATTCTAAAATTTACTCTCCATCTGAAAGCAACCTAAAAGCAACAGAATTATCTGAAATGCTAATCAAAAATGAATATTAATGAAAATGCTTTTTTTTAAATGTTTATACAACATAAGACTACAACTCACTTTTCTAATTGACTCTTTTTCATAAATTACATCTGTTTAAACATTAAAGATAATTTAAATAATTTCAGTTGGTTCATTACTACTGTCGATAGGAGTAGTTATCTTTGAGTGACTGGTGCACAGATCTTAGCATCATCTCCATTTTGAAGATCAATTTTCTGTGAGTGGTCTCTTGCTGACCATCATGACAACTTTTTTCAGATAACTTTATGGCAAAAGAACAAAGATACCATCAAAGTCACCCTTCTCTATGGGGCTTCTAATTGTGCTTTCAGATAGAAGATTTTGTACTGAACAGAAAAGAAATGTTAGTAACCGATTACTCTATTTACATTACTTCAAAGAAACCTTTAATGTTCATATCATACTGTTTCTTAAATTTGTAATAATGACATTTTCTAATCTGTGCTCACTTTAATGGAAACAACAGATTTTTTTTGCCACTGTTTATGATCCATTTTCTTTTGTGCTTAAGGTAATTTATGAAATCTTTAACTGAATGTAAATTAATTCCCTTTTAAAAGAAGACTGTATAAAACAGAGAACTGATTTGCTTAGGTAGCCTGACTTTTATTTTACTATAATAATGATACTACTCTCACTGAAGAAGACTTTACTGACTGTTGAGTATTAGTTGTGGTAAAACAAATTTCTATGACTGGCTGTGTTATGCTTCCATACTTCCCTACAAAAATGGTCTCTTCTTGGACATGTAAAATTTTGAAGATATATTAGAATAAATGAAAAATGAATTCAGTGTGTTAGAATATTTAAGAAATTTATTTTAACCTTTACCTAAGATTTTTGTACGAGTTTCCATATCTTTAGCATATAATATTCAAGTTATTTTACATGTGAATTTGAATTTACTAGGCACTCCATACTTGTAGCCTTGGACCAAATTTAAGTTCTGCTTTAAGTTTTATGGTACCTCATTGACGTGTAATGATTAACAAGCTAATCTTGCAAAATCAGTGACTAACAAATGAGGAGTGAGTTTGCTTCCTATTAGGGACTCCATACTTGTGGCCTTGTGCTGTGCTTAGACTTTTTAGGGCACTTCATGCTGTGCAGTGGTTAGTGAGCTAATCTAGCTGACCATTGCTGAAGAATTTGATTCTTATTTGCCATACTAAATTAAGCTTAATAAATAACTTGGAATTTCTCTCATTCTGACTGCCATCCTTCATGAGTAACTTTTCCTAAAATAAGTCATGTTTTATTAATTCCACAGAAAACTATCTAATCACCAAACTGGTACAAAAGCTATATATTATGGTAACTTTCTTTGTACTAAAATTCAACTTCTTAGTTTATAAAATGAAACTAAAAAATCAATCTTCCACAATTTTATAGAAAGCTTAGAATGTTTTTTTAAGAAACATTTATAACCTTTAAAAATATTTAACTGATGTACATAAAAATACATTGACTGCCAAATTGTATATTTTTGCATCATTTAAATTAGATTTTTCTTTGGCACAAATGCCAGGAAATTTCTTTAATGTTTAAAGTGAGTATATTTTTTTAATTATTCAGCTTTGTGCCAACAGTTTAAATTGAATTATAAACAACTTGGTTGGTTTCTTATTTGCCAATACCTTTTTAAAGTTTTAAATCTTTTATTCAAAGTAAGTTTGCAATTACAGTTTTAAAATAGTATTGAAAAAAACCCAAATTAACAGCATATTACAGTTTTTATTATGTATTGGGCATATAGAGAAGGGAAATTAGTATTCACTGGCATGGATACTGTTGACATTTTCTTATGATAGGTATTAAACCGTCACGAAGCTGAAGCCATGGAATCAAAAATTAAATACAAACAATGTTTTGACTGTCAACTGGAAGAAGTACAGGTTTTCAAAGGCTAGTGAATGATACAGTTTTTGAAGACATGTGAATAGATTGTGAAAATACTTGGGGGATACAAGACACGTAAAAACATGCATAGAAGACTCAAGAACTGGAATGTCAACTCCTTGTGTTGAATTACTTTCTTCTACCAACCCAGTGCTCTCTAACATACACACACACACACACACTCTCTCTCTCACTCTCACTCTCTCTCTCTCTCTCTCTCTCTCTCTCTCTCTCAAATATGTGATTGGCTATTGTTTGGAATATATAATGTCTGAGAGTCATTCAATAAATGAAGAGAATATTTTGGAAAAAACAAAATTTTTTTTTTTTCAGAATTTTTTCCCTAAATGTAAACTTGACATTGTTTGGAATTAGTTTCTTGCAAAAATTACTTCAATCTCACAAAAATATTTTTTTGAGTTCATTCAAAATGCTAGCAAATCAGTGTGCTCCAGGCTTGAACAGAGATCTGTTATCAAAGTTTTGGTGGCTGAGAAGTACAAACCATGTGAAATTTACAGAAGAATGTGTGATGTGTATAGAGAAGCATATTTTAATCAAAGGATTATTTACATATAGACTAAACATAGGTTTGTCCCTATGAAGCTGGGTTGAAACATACTGTTAACAAGAAAGTTCCAGGTGCAGCAGACAGTAAAGAATGTTATGCTGTCAATCATGAGACCCATCACTTTTGATTTCCTTAAAAAAGCTGTATCTATAAACAGTGCCTTCTATTACCAACTCCACAGGTAATATTCCCCTAAGTGAATAACCCTCATAAATTTGAATTTGCATATATATTTTAATATGGAAGTAAATAATGGAGTGTAATTCGATTTCAATTCTGCAAAGATGCTTATTTACATTCATAATAAAAGTCTAAGATGAATTTTTGAAGCCGCTGCTATTTCACTCTTTAATTCCTTAAATATTCGTCCAGGCTCTTATAATATTTCTCTTTACTTTATAATTACACAGGAAATTCACTTATCTATATTGATGAACATATATTCAAATCTATGTATATTTATGAACATAAAAGGAAGGTAAGAACACAATCCTATGTTTGGAAAACTGAAAGTGGAGAGCACCTTCCTTGAAGACAGAAAAAAATGATAAAAATCTCTTTGTTCATTTTCTGGTGAAGTGATTCCAGTAGAAAAGGAAATTATCTGGAGGAACAGCAAATACTGAGAAACCGTACTGAGGGATGGGCTAATAATTCTGTTTAAATTCCTAAAACATTTGGGGAGTACCTCATATATAAATAACAACTAAAAAGGTCTTAGGTTGAACAAGATACTCTCATGAAATGTGATCAAAAGAAATCTATTTTTTAACATAGTTTCCTTTGTGGTCAACAAACTTCTTCCATCAGTGTTGCTATGCCTGTATCCCATTAGCCGAAAACATCATCAACAGTAATATTGATCTCATCCTATGAACTTCTCAGCCGATGAACTTTTCATCCCAACATCATATATATAGGTATTCATGTGATACATTGTTGTATTCCCTATATAATGGACTCACCCTCCTCCATAAATACACGTCAACGAGAGTGTCAGACAGGGTGCACAAATCAGCATGACACAATCACAAGTGATACCATTTGTGTAGTGGATGGATAGCTACTACCCCACTGGACTCTCAGCTTTCTATCAACTAACTACTGTTTAACCAGGTTCACTTGTATCTTGTTTATTTTACTTGAATATATATGTTTTTCTATCAAACTTTTGTGTTCCCTGTGTCTTTCTTTGGTCAGCATCATGACATACACAAATGCACACTCACACTCAATGACTGGAAAATCTTACTTCCTCTGCAATGAAGCCATTCAACTGACAATGTAATATCCATGCCGCTGAGAAATTTTAAAAATATGATTTTTAACATTCTATTTAGAATTAGATTTTGAAGTACTTTTTGGTGGCAGTTTAGTTTGTTGTTAAGTCCATCTAAGAAAAACATAATATCTATCTATCTATCTATTGTCATCCAGAGACAGACTGTTTCAATGTATCACAACTCTTCAGTGTGGCTAGACATGTGAAATGCTTCAAGCTTGGATCAAAATCCAGTTGACTTTATAAAAATCAGATATCTTACCCTGGAGCCATTATCATTCTTTGAGTTGGTGAAGGAAGTTTTTATATATTTATTTTTACATATATGTTATCAGCTACTGGATAAATATATATATATATATAATATATATATATATATATATATTATTCATCTCACATGAGCAGTTTTACTATCCATTACAGGTATCTGGCTTTTCTGAAATCCTATGAGGCATAAGGAGTAATAAACATACAGATTATCAAATAACAGCAGAGAAAATGTGATTACTAAGTAAAGTTCAATCTTGGCTGATACTGTTTGTATTCACTTTCTACTATGTGTTTTTACCCAACCCTCTGTGTGAGTAGGATGTGAAACAAAGTTAACTTTTAAGTGGAATTTAACAGGTTTGAATTCAGAGCTTTCTTTCTCCAGAACCAGTTGTCATGCTAAGATTAAAGAACCTGATCTACCCAAGTATTTATCTTTAAGCTGAAGGAAGTATAATTAGATGCATACCTTTCCTAAAAGTATAACTGCTATGTCAGATGCAAACAACTTGTATATGTATACATCTATGAATATATGTATGCATATATATATATCTGTATGTATGTATGCTGAAGATCCTCCTGAGACACCCCAGATACCAGTGTTTACCAGTATTAAGATGCTCCTCTTACACAATCAGATTTGGTGGGCTGGAAACCTTACAAAAATAGTGGATATTAGTAAACACAAACAACCGTTCCAAAGACAGTTGCGGCAAGAAAAACATAAACCTAAGAAACAGTTTAAGGATGACATCAAAAGCAATGTCAAGGTGCTCAATAGAGACATTGAAGACGGGGAGCAGATGATGGTAAATCGATCACACTAGAAGAAAGTGATCCAAGAAAGCTATAAAGCATTTGAAACAGGGAGCATCAACACTTCAGTCCGAAAAAAAGCATTTTGGAAACAAGATCTGACATTGTTCCTCGACAGTTTTACAGCCTGAATCTGTGTGTAAAAACTGTAGTAGAGTCTCTTTGTTCAAAGCTGAACTGGTTAGTTTTATGAAATTTCACGATTATAAACACTAAAAGATTTGCTTTACATGAGTTTTTCAACAACGACCTACATTGATGTTGTGTCATTTCTGTGAGAATGTATGGTCGGTCTGCAACAGGTTTAAGAAGTCACATGAGTGTACATGAGGGCAACATCAATGGCTTGAATTCAGGCTTCTTTTTCCTCCTGAGTGATTTCAATAATAATGTTAAAGAGCCCATGTATATATATATGTAGGATTTGTTCAGGTTGTGTACGGCAATTAGTTGTGATAGCCGAGAGTAATTAATCGCATTAGCTAAGAGCAATCAGTTGTGAAGACAGGAAACCCCATTTCCGATTGAGGAACAGGAGCTATTTATGGTGCCTTGGGGCATCCCGTTGTGCACAAGTGGCTATTCCATTGCATAGATGGGGATTGGCTGCTTGTAAGTAAGTGAAGGTATTTTATCATATAAAACAGCTTCAGTTTAACATTGTAAGGAGGACTGCACAGAGCTACGACCTGCTTTATTTTTGTCTGCCAGCTGGATGCTTTACGGAGGTATGTGTTATTGTTATTCTACAATATATATATATATGTGTGTGTGTGTGTGTGTATGTGGTTGTGTGTGTGTGTGTGTGTGGTGTGTGTGTGCGTGTGGTGTGTGTGCGTGTCATAAGGTTCTATCGAGGTCTGACCTTGGTTCACTGGATCCAGAGTCCAGTGTAGTGGTTCCCTACAGATTTTGAGCCATGTCCACTTTGGTATTTCTAATATTTTGATGCTCTCTGTAATATCTAACTCTTACACATTCATTGATTTGATCTCTAAACAAGCCCCTCTAAAATATTGCATACTAGACGAACATATTATCATACCCCACATTGGGAATTACTGGTCTAGTAGATAAACCTGGAAAAAAAAGTTATAAAGTGCAATGGTTGCTAGAGTCAAATCTAGGTAGAAACTAACTCATCACACACACACACACACACATATATATATATATATATATTATATATATATATATATATATATATATATATAACAATATTATATATATGTATATATATAGTCGAATTCAGAAGAATGCTTACAATCGTTTTTTTAAAACATTTCAAATAAACTTTAAAAACGTTTAAGATCAGGTTGTCACAAGCCCTTTCTCAGTTTCCAGATATGAATCAATTGATTGATATCGTAAAATTGACAGTTATGCTGAAGGGATTTTGACAACAGTGATCTTAAACCTTTTTAAAAACATAACTTTAAAATGTTTTTTAGAAATTGATTTTAACCTTTGATCTGCATTCGACTTTAAAGTGGGTCTATTCCAGATATTGAGCGCAAATTAAAGAACAACGTATGTTGTATATGAATACAGCTGGCCAAGCCGAATTGCTGCTGCATAGATTGAAGCGAGCAAAAGGAAGCAATGGCCTCTACACGAACGCAAATAAAACACTTCGTGTATTCTAAATCAGAAGGATCCATTTCCTGTTTAATTGGCAGGCTTCCAAAATTAGTAGACAAGTTTACAAACATCGGCAGCAATATCCTATCTACTGAAAGTGATGTCAATATACGTCTAGTGAAAGCATGGACTGCTTAAGACGTGTTTTCCTATGGACTCCTACACATGGACGCGCTAGTGTTTTCCAAACAGCTCAGTGTAGATACTAAATGTAGTTTGAAGGCCCTGCCAGGAGTAATGTATGGTAGGGATGGATGGCAAGAGAAAGTCAGGAAAGTCCGTGCTGTCAGTATGATTGATAGTGATGATGATGAATATCACACACACACACACACACACACACACACACACACACACACACACACACACACACGTAGGGTACCGTTCGAAAGTTTTCGGCTACTTTAAACTATTGGAAATTTCTACTAATTCCCAACTTATAAGTGGATGTTTCGCATTACGTTTGGCCATGTTATCCCTATTTCTAAACCTAATCATTATATTTTGTAGCAGAGGTTCTGAATGAGAGGTTAAGGTGCAAGACTACCCCCAAAATGGCCGTGCAGTTTTCAGCCACGTCACATAAACCAATCTAGATACAGTGATTTAAACCAGAAAAAAATTCCACTGCTAATATTCAAATTTTTTTTTCAATAGAACCAATTTTTTGTTATATATAGCGAAAATTCTTACATCTAAAGTATTCTATCATTAAGGGTTAAAAAAGAAATTTGAATATGAGCACAGGTAAAAAATCATGCATAATAGTAGTAATCCAAGTCAAGTAAGAACATTAAGTTTTATAAGCATAACGGTTATAAGCGTTGGTTCCCTAAGCTTCTAAGGAGACAATCATGTGGAGGTTTCAGGTTCAATCCTGACTCCAGGCGAGTAACAATACAGAAATTTTTAACACTTGTGCCCAGTTATGAATCAGAACAGGTGACCCTATGGATTCAATTAAGGACGTAGATCGAAGTTTCGTTTCGATTCTAGAATTCAACAAACACCCGAAGAAGGCCGGAAGACATATCAGCCGAAACGTTGTGGAAATAACAATAAAGATGAAGACAATAGTCCGAAAACCCTTAGTGATAAAAATCATCAAGCTTCGTCTCAGAAATTCAGACAACTAATATCTAAAGTTTTGCTTTTATATCATATGTGTGTCTCGCTCCTTGTTTTCTGTTAATCTGGTTGGCGTTCGCGCCAAGTAGGTGTTATTGAGCGGAATCGTCTGGCCCGAGGAGAACTTCCCCAGGCTTTACCTACTTTGAAAACATCAATAGGAGAATTCTGGAGGAGACAAGTATTTTTTGGTCGAGCCACGCATGAGTCTCGATTTGTGCGTTGTTTCCCACGATAAAACGACCTTGGATCACATATTAACTTAGTAGTAAGTCGGTTAAATAGCCATTGAGGTGAAAATTTTACTTTGATAAAACGGGCTTGTCCAAACTCTAGTTTTCTGCAGGTCTGTCTGGGGTTCGTGCCCGCTGGGTGCTATTTAGGGGATTTGTCTGGTCTCAGGCTACACTTGCTTTGCAGGACAGAGTTCATAGCTGGGCACCTAAAGTGACCCAAAAGGAGAATGCCGAAGAGACCAAGCATTTTTTGAAATAGTCACGCATGAGTCTCGATTTGTGCACGGCTCTTCAGGATAAAACGACCTTGGTGGGATGTCGGTTAAATACCCATCATGGTGAAAATTTCCAATCAAATGGGGATAATGATAGCGAAGGTAACCAAGAATATGTACTCGGAATTTCAAGAAGCGGCATCTTAGAGATCCTCTTAACGATCAAGGCGCTGGAAGTGTTTCGAATCGACTAAGATGTTGTTCCTCTTGAAAACTGCAGCAGAAGATATTACAGAAACTGATCGGGACAGCAAGAGGTAGTCCACAAAAGACAAAAAGGAAAATGATAGATGAGTGCGACTTGTTCTTTTTGGTGTCAATTGATACAACTAAGCTCATCCCTTAAGATGATGAACCGAAGGGTTGCATTGTAGCTAAGAAACCAGCATTAACCAAAAAGTATTTGAAAGCAAAATTAAGTTGGTCAAAGAGCTATGAACTATGGGAGGCAGATGCTTGAATGAGATTATATTCCATAATAAAACTAGGATAGAGCTGCATTTTAACGAGCCAGAAATTGTTAGAAGACATCCAGGAAAGCAAAAAAAAAAAAAACTCTCGTTACACGACGAAAACATTGAAGACTGATGCTTTAGGGATACATAAAAAGTGATGGTTAAAGAAAGATGGTTAAAAGTGATGGTAGCTTAAATAGTGCCAAATACACCCAGTTGCTGAAAGACAATTTGATAACAGACTTGGATGATGGTGAGTTTTTTTCATAAAAAAAACTCTATACTACAGATGGGTACGACGCAAGAGTTTTGCTGATGAAGGTACTACAGTATTAAAAGACTGGTCTGCTAGGAGTCCTGACTCAGATATCATCGAGCAAATGAGGACAGAACTAAAGAGAAGAGTTCGTCAGAATGGTCCAAGCAAACTTGAAGAAGTATGGGAACTCAGCCAACGCAAATGGCATCTCGTCCCAAAGAAAATGGTGAATAATTTATACGCGTATCTTATCAGGCGTACTGATTCAATTATTCAGGCTGAGGGAAGTCACACGAAATATTAACAAAGTACAGTAACTTCTTGAAATGAATGTTATGTAATGTAATTAATATTCATTACAGAAATCTTTCTGTTTAAAAAAATTGTATATTGATTGGTTTATTGAGGGAGCAGAAGTCTTTTGCACGATTATTTTTGGGGGTGGGCGCGTATCTTCCCCTCTCATTCGAAACATTTACTACAAAGTGTAATGATTAGGTATGGAAATGGACTCCAACGGGGCCAATGTTTTATCTGTAAAAATGCAATGCGAAACATCCGCTTATAAGTTGGGGATTAATCAAATTTACAATAGTTTAAAGTGGCCGAAGACTTTTGGACGGTACTATATATATATATATATATATATATATATATATACATATATATATATATATCTATATATTGATCGGATGATCACATAGGATAGAAACTGGCAATTACAAAACAGCATTAACTTTATGTCCACGCTATCCTAACTTATATATATATATATATTTGTGTGTGTGTGTGTGAATACACATGTGTGTGTGTGTATGTGTGTACGTTTGTGTGTGTGTGTGTGTATGATCGCTCGTAGTAATTTAGGAAAAGATCACTAAACAATACATAGGTGTTGGATGACGTGTGTCAATGACTTGTTGCTGTGCGAGGAAATGACATTGGTGAATATTGAAATAAGCCAATTTGTAAAGATGTCACGTGTTATACAAAGGTTTAATCACCTGCTGTGGCAATAAATGGTTACACCCCAAATGATTGCTATGACAGTGCGTGATAAACCATACCTAAAAGGATTAAACGTCCCATGGTCAAGTAAAAGATTACGAAAAAATGCGTAAAAAAATTTACAATGGCAAAGAACATAAAAAAAGCATAAGTAGATTATTAGGTGTGTAAAACTGAAAAGGGAAGAACGGCAATTCATATTTTGAAATAATACAGACCGTGTCATTAAAAGCATACTTCATGGGCCAAATTCATCTAGCGAGAACCTAGCTGTATATTCTTCAGAAGACAAATAAATAGCCACTACAGGTTCAAACAGGGCCATTGGCCTAATGAGTAGAGTGTTCGCCAATGGTCCAGGAGACCAAGGTTCATTCCCAGGTCGAGTCATACCAAAGACTCAAAAAATTGTACTTGATGCCGCCTTGTTTAGCATTCAGCATTATAAGGTTAGGATCAAGGGTAAAGTGGAGCAATGCAGAGAAAAGGTAGCGCCCTCCCCTACACCTATTTGTAGTAGCTATTGAAAGGGTGGCCTTCGGGTCAATCACGACTAAGGTCGCCAACTTCACAGGTTCAACTAAAGATTTGATGGATACCCTAAACGTATTCACTGTATTTACTTTTTGGTGGTCTTTTTTGTAAACAAAGGCTGTAGAATACGCCGTCTGTTCTTCTGCGGAGGGGTAAGACCACCCCCTAATAATGTCCTTGGTATGTCATTGAACTGCATCTGATGGTGAGGCTCCAATCTTGAAGTTTGGAGAATTTTGCATATCTCTTCATTAGCATATCTCTTAAGGTTTTCTCTGGCCCAGACTAGTAATACGTATTAGCGTCCAATCTATTGGTCAAATAGAACTGTTGAATTATTTACTAGGGATTATAATTATTAGTTATTTGAAAACATACAGCTGTGTGCAAATCGTTCGTATTAGATAGCAATTCTTGATAAATAGAGTAACTAAGGTGAAATAGCTATAATTGAAACCGTTTAACTATTTGTAAATAAATGGTTAAGGAATAGAATTGATATGGATAGATAACAATACTTGAAATTATTTAAATATGAGCAAACAAATGATTTCTGGCTCTTTTTAAAAATGTTACCAGCAAACTATTCGGTTACAATTCGCTTATATATATATATATATATATATATACAAAGAATCTGGCATTAAATAACCCAAAAGGGTTGATATGCCATAAAACACAATCATAACAAAGCTTGATGGAGGACACAACGGACATTATTACCAAATATGACGGTACAATAGTGTTTTGGACAGGTTAGAGAACTTAGTGTTCACATGTGGAAATGCTCTTTAAGCCATTATAAAGCAGATCATTGTTGGTCATCAGAAGGAAGTTCTAAGCTGTAGTAAAGTACCAGATTGCAAGAGAATTAATGTTGATGGCATTTGAATGCTTGGTGGTAGGGAATGTGTTTAGTCAAGTCTCCACCCAACAAGAGAATTAATGTTGATGGCATTTGAATGCTTGGTGGTAGGGAATGTGTTTAGTCAAGTCTCCACCCAACAAGGATAAATATTAGCGATAGTGCGTCCGTGATATTCTAACACTGAACACAATTAAAAGAAAAGACAAAATAAACTCATTTACACACACAAGAACATTTACAATCTTATATATACACAGTACATATCAATGGTAATAAAATAAAAAAATACACGAATATGTCTCATTTTTTATCTAAAAATTTACACTTGTTGATTCATGAACGAGCAGTGTGCGGAAAAAGTACAAAATCTAAAAAGGCTTAATTAACAAGTATGGCTAATATCACAATTCGGCTTCACCGCTCCCTGGTAGGATAGACAACATCTCCTCTTTTCAAAGACTATAGACAGATAGAGGTCCAGAATGGGATTCTGGGGCCGACATTCTACAACTCACGAAGTCAATAACAGACCTGCCTATTCTCAAAGGGAGGTAATTATTTCTTGTCTCCTTATAGCAGTATAGAGAGAACTCAAGAAAAGAATGGTTCCTGAGTAGCAATTTCAAAAGATAGGATAAATTCGTACACACACAAACGTATGCGCTGACATGGAGCGCTCATACGCGTATATGTTGGTGGGTATTGATGAAAGACACAAGTACTGGATTGAATTGAGGCAGATGTGGTTGAAGTGGAAGTATTGCATAGAGAGTCAATCCTTTTCGCTTGATCGGTCACAGACACAATGATACTATGTAGGAACCTAGATAGATAGAACGCTTGAACTCATTCCTTTTCATTCTCTGAAGAATCAAGGCGCCAATAGGAATAGCAAAAAAGTTCCTGAAAGAATGTAAATACATCTGTGAACTTACACTCAGAATGAGAGAAAGTAAGAGTGGGAGAGTACGTGTGTGTGTGTGTGTGAAAGAGAGAGAGAGAGAGAGAGGGAGAGAGAGAAAGATAGAGACAGAGAGATGCTCCCAGATAAAAATTCTGAAGTGCATATATACGTAAGATACAAACGGAGCGAGTGAGGCCGGAGTCTAGGTTTATCTGGGTCATCTACGGGCGTCAGTGCAGAATTGTGGCAGATTTCATTCTTTTATACTAAATTACAAAATGAGTCTCCGGCTATATCCTCCAATGTTTGCCTAAATTAATTCGATGCGTATGTTTAAACGTTCTTTTTTTAAATACGGGAGTTATACGGAATTAAAAAGAAAATATATTACTACCTTCCCATTTCTCTTCATTTGCATATTTGAAAAAATCTTTTTTTATCCGTCTGTATCCTTAGATTTACTCAACATGTGCACCACAGGATATAAAATAACTTTTTTTTTGGCGACGTCTCTAGGTGAACAGTCACTTTTAAAGAAGCTCTGAAACAGTACGCAGGTTCTGGCTCATTTATACATTTACGTGTGCGTGTACGAGTTGATAGATAGACACGGGCAAAATTGTGCACTGTCATTACTGTGAAGCTATATACAAATAATCAAATACTTTGTTCTTGTAAAAAAAAAAAGTCTGGGAGATAAAAATGGAAACTATTATTGAATATAAAATTCATTTTGTCTGAGTTAAAAAAAATAATACATTTTGCATGTGAACAGTTTACAGAGATTTCATTTTTTTAAACAGATTCCGAATGCTTTTTTCTTCATGTTTTTGAGAGAAAAAGTTAGAAATTATTCTGATATTGATTAATCATTGATGCTGTTCCAATAAACATTTGAAATATGTAAGATTTAGATGGAAAAAGTTAAAAAATTATTTACTGGAAAAAGACATACATCTACTGGTTTAGATATAAGCAATTGCACACACACATAGACACATACACACGCATATACATTTATAAATAGATGGCTCTATATTCTTACATACACAAACGCAGACACACATGTATGCGCGTGCGCGCGCGCACACACACACACACACACGTATACACACACACACACACACACACACACACACACATATATATATATATATATATATATATATAACCCGTCTGCACGAACAGGATGCCTGAAAAAGTCAGTTTTAAGTGGAGTTAAACAGGTTTGAATTAAAAGCTTTCCTTCTCCTAGACTAGTTTCCAAACTATCAGACCAATCTGACTTACCTTTTATCCATAACTGGGAGAAGTTGGATTCATGCCTTTCCCAAAGGTATTGGCGCTATGTGAAATTCAAACAGCTTCGCCTAGGATTCAAACACGAGTTCCCGTGATCATTTTGCACGATAGGAACTTTAGCGAAGAAATGTTGGCATTAATTTTAGCGAGGTAATGTTATTCTTGCGCGTGTTGGTTACGTTGTTATTCCCTCGCTAAATGTTGTTGGAAAATAAAGGAGGATGAAGAAGTACGAAGATACCGTAAGGTTTTATACGAAGGTTTTAATGGTAGCATCGAATAAAGGGTTTACGTTTATGCTGCCAGTCTCGAATGAAGGAAAGAAGTAAGGAAACGAAATGAAGTTGTTATAGAGTTGAGAAAGTATTTTAGCAGCTAAATGCCTGAGCGAAAAGTGCATCGTTAGGTTAAGGCATTGTTGAATGTGTGAGGGAGATATGTTCACCATAGTGTAGCAAAAGCCGTGTTTGCTGTTTGAGGACAGAAACGATGTTGTCACCCATGGATTTGTGGTTCTGATTGCATTCAATATTTTTCTTATGATTTCTAAACAACAAAGAAAGACGTCCTTATTTTTAAAAAAAATTCAAATATACTTCGAATATATACTACGAATACTTATTTTTTCATA
The DNA here is from genome assembly GCA_963585895.1 of Sepioteuthis lessoniana. NCBI lineage: Eukaryota > Metazoa > Mollusca > Cephalopoda > Myopsida > Loliginidae > Sepioteuthis > Sepioteuthis lessoniana. The sequence continues at coordinate 90,100,579 of OY757916.1, forward strand.
TTTCATATTCATATACCGTTTCTCTAATATATATATATAAAGTATGTTGTGGGAACCTTACCCATCTCAATATAATGGACTCTTCTCATCGTTATTAGTACTGAAAGATTTCGCTGCCAGAGACCAGATCAATCTCGGTCTGCACCTCTCCAGTTGCCGAGTAGCACTTCGGCCGGCAGTGTTATCTGCAGCACGGATCTGGCGGAGTGTGTCTCGGTACCTGGAGATTTCCTTTGGCCTCAGAGGGCCTTGCCCCCACGCTTTTACCCCCTTGTAACTGCCAGAGACCAGATCAATCACGGTCTGCACCTCTCCAGTTGCCGAGTAGCACTTCGGCCGGCAGTATTATCTGGCTTTTATCCACTTCGGGGGGGGGTTATCGCCCTGCGACCGAGGCGTCCCAAATAAGGGGAATACCGACGGAGCCGCAGATCAATATCGGTGTTATCCGAACAGTACGACACTTCTTACTTTTTCTATGTAACTGCCAGAGACCAGATCAATCACGGTCTGCACCTCTCCAGTTGCCGAGTAGCACTTCGACCGGCAGTGTTATCAGCA
>OY757916.1:90106139-90216944 GCA_963585895.1 Sepioteuthis lessoniana
GCTATTCAATTTAGTCAAACAGTTCTAATTCAGCTAATTCTGTTTAGTATATATACAGATTTTGTTTACACACAGTTAAATATCAAAACATTTCTATATTAAACAATTCAGTTTAGTGTAAGTCGAGTTTCAATGTCAAAAACAGTTCCATTTCAAACAATTCAGTTTCGCATAAGTACGCAGTTTAAATGTAAGTACATAGTTTAAACATTTCTATTTCAAGCAATTCAGTTTAGTCAAACAGTTCTAATTCAGACAATTCAGTTTAGTATAAGTATGCAGTTAGTTCTATTTAATCCACAGATAGAGCCTTATCAGGTGCTACCATTCCGGGCCAGAGTGGACCTGGAAACAATGGCAATGAAGGGGTACTCCAAATTCCCTAAATCTCCAGCATCACTGGAGTCTCACCATCAGGTTGTTTAGTGTCATACCCAGGACACTCATTAGGGGTGGGGTCTTATCCCTCGGCAGCGGTGCAGTTGGTGTATTCCTCAGCCCTAGCCGACTGGGCAAACTTACCACTCAAGTCATAATTGTTACAGATATTTGAAAAAAAATAATAAGACATTTGCTAGATGAAGCTAACATTGCCGCTTGCCTCAGTTTACTTGCACTACACTGGTTAGTTATCCAGGGAAAGGAGTAGCGCCCTCCCCTACACCTCGGTGTAGTAGCTATTGTGTTATATTTTGATCTTCGACCCGGCCCAAAAATACTATTCCAAGGTGATACACCAGAAGGAAGTGACACATTCCAATGGCCAGTAATCGAAAGAGATCGCGTGGGCGGATTAAGGCTTATGATATGGGACAAGGTGAAGGTCCCATTGTGCCACTACAGTGATGCACCGGAAGAGAGTAACCTCTGAACTGCATGACAGTTATTTCCGCTTGATGACGATTAAACATCCGATTCAAAGATCCAGTAGGTGATCGTGTGGGCGTTGAGTTATTATTTAACTCAGTTGAGTTTGGGTCCCAGAGCAGTTGCCAGCAGGCTCCCAGAGAGTTAGAGACGAGATGTGGTAGGAAAGGCCACACCCGACCGAGGAGGACCTCGGAAACCCCTGATGCAGTTGCCAGCAGACTCCCAGAGGGTTAGAGACGAGATGTGGTAGGGAAGGCCACACCCGACCGAGGGGGACCTCGGAAACCCCCGATGCAGTTGCCAGCAGACTTCCAGACAGTAGAGACGAGATGTAGTAGGGAAGGCCACACCCGACCGAGGGGGCCCTCGGAAAAGCCCCGATGGAGTGGACCCCAAGACCTCTGATTGAGCATCTAAGAGAACAAGAAAGACACAACGTGACGGTCATAACAGTGGGGTCAAAATATGAAGTTTACGTTCGGTCTCCAGCATCCTCTCACATGCAAACCCTTAAACAACCCTTTCAAATCCTTGCAATAAAGTGAGAGGTGAATATTTTTCTAAAGAAGTCCTTCCTGCGTCTTTATCATGCGTTTTCCTTCCTGCATCTTTATCGTTGTGTCGCTGTAGATGACTATATAACAATTGAAAAGGGAGCCCTCTGATCACCCTCGACTTCAGTCGCCAACTTTACTTTTACCCTGGTTAGAGCTTAAAATATGGAAGGTATTTCTGTTTGCACTCCGTGTGATGATTATTCAAAGAATTATTGAAGGGCAACAGAACATTGATGAGATTTTTCAAAAGAGGCACATTGATGTAAGTCCACACTTTTAAAAACGATTCATTTTGGGAGATTTTTAGATCGCTTTGAGGTTTTATATTTTCGTTTGCTCAAATTTTGAAATCTTTAAAAGATAAGATGTATATTTTGCGGGTTGATAGTTTGCCCGATCGCTTTTCTATAAAGCTGAAGAAATAATGATTTTAAAAAAATCAAAATAACAATATTGTTAAAATAAATCTACAACAAGTCAGAAATGAAATTCATAAAAATTGAATCATTATCAGGACGAGCGTGAATGCGGACTCAAAACTATTTTTATCAAGCTAAAGCTGAACTGGAAATGTTTTTGTTCATTTATTACAATGATATCATGATATTGGTGCGTTTGGAAGAAGGTAGCTGTTAAATTGGGTCTTTACTCACCAAGGACGAATTTCAGCATTTGTATATATGTAATATACCATCACTGAACTCCACGGAAGTAAACAAGATAAACGTATTCGTACAGACAAAAAAATCTAACCTCTTATAGACTTGGTAGCGGCATTAAAAAGAAAAAAAAAATGTGCAAAAGTGTCATATCATGTAAAAATATTCGCATTTTATTCCATAAATGTTTGTAATTCGAAGGAATAGAAGAATGGGAGAAAAAGTGCTTACTTAATGAATTTGTTCAGTTTTTTCATGTGGCGTTACCAATTCCCCCAGTTATGGGTTTACAACAAGTACTACTACAAATACGAGGATGGCTTTGGCCTTAAATAACCGAAAAAGGTTTGCCCAGTCAGCTTACATCACTGCAGTCGGGTAAGACCCCACCCAATGAAGTCCTGGATAGGACAATATACAATCTAATGCTGAGGCTTCATTAATGCTGGAGCTTTGGGGAATGCGGAGTACCCCTTCATTGCCATTGCTTCAAGGTCCACTTTTGCTTGGTGTGGTAACACCTGATAGGGTCTTATCTATGGCTCAAATAGAATTAACTGTGTAATGCTAAACTGAATCGTTTGAAATAGAACTGTTTTGACATTCAAATGAGCTGTTTTGACATTTAACTGTTCGTAACCAAAAATTATACTAAACTGAATTGTTTGAAATAGAAATGTTCTTAACAACTAAACTGTGTTTTATTGGATGCTAATCTGAATTGTTTGAAATAAATCTTTATTTGTATAAAAATGAATATGGCATTTAGTAACCAACAAAGGTTGATATGCCAAAAAACTCAAACAAACAAGCAAATAAACAAACCTACGAAGGTTGATATGTCATTAAACGAAGAAACCAGAACAAACTAGCTTTACCGTTCGTTGACAGGCCCAAGAAATTTCTCCTTTTCAAAGAATAGGAGCAAAAGAGTTTGAAAATGAGTTTATTGGACTGTTAGGAGACAACGCAAAATTTACCGAACGGACATGCCCATTTTTTAAGGGAGATAATTAGTTATTGTCTTCCGACAACGAAAATTAAAATCTCTCGACGATGTGCTATTTTGCTGTATTAGTGTGGCATACATACAAACATTAGATGTTTATAAAAGATATTCTAAAAGTAGGGCATCAAGCTGACAAAAACAATTATTATATTTGTTTTTCAGTATTAGAAAAACAAAGAAAAAAACAAGTATTTTATCTTAAACAAAACGTCTCTAAAAATGAGATCCTCTAAGCGTATGCAAGCGGATTAAGAATATAACAGACTATGGTAATTAAAAGAGAGAGAGAGAGAGAGAGAGAGAGAGAGAGAGAGAGAGAGAGAGAGGGGGGGATAGAAAAATACATTTTAGTTAAGTGGATTAGATATCAACTTAAAATGAAAAATATGAAATTGTGTTGAAGATGTTATTTTTTTTTTAAATTGCCCAAAGTAAAACAATTTTTGGCAGTCTCGAGGGCTGGATGGGTGGTAATTCCTGAAATATTTCTGTTTTATTTTAATTGAATGTCGATCAATTAGATTTCCCGTAAAAATATATTTGTGAATAATCGAAATCGTTTTATAGAGAACTAATCGAAAAACAATGCAAACTATACGTTCCAGAATTTTTATTTCTAATTCAGCTTATTAATATTGCTATTTGCGTAAAAATGGATCCGTAGACCATCAAATGAGACAATCATAGACAGTCATGGATGAAAATATAAAGATCTAACCATATCTGTTGTTTTTTCTTGCGGGGCTTATATTAAGTTATTTCTAATTTTCTACCATACAGAGTTTGATTTGAATTCTGCACACAAAGTTTATGGCGGTACATTTACCAACCGCCCACCCAATAAGAAATTGAGTTACTAGTTTTATTGTTTAGAGATTATTTGTACTTAATGGGAATAGTTGATGCCTTATAGATTTAAATTACTTGCGATAAGAATATTTACATGAAGCTATAATTGTCTGTTAAAGATTAAAAAGAGGTACTTGAAACCATATATCTGCGTGCAAACAAATGACTAAAATTAAATTGAAATAATTTTTTGAAATTATATAGTTATTAGTATTAGATCGGAATACTTGAAACAATACAACTGGGTAGAACTTATTTTCATTGGATAAGAACACTTTATAAATAACTGTATTAAAAAAAACCTAAGGATCAACTACACAAAAATGTAAATATGAATAGAAAAAGAACGCATTTCCCTACGTTCTTGTCATAAAATAACCTTAGACAGATTGACTAGCCGTTAAATCAGTCACTTAATCACATAAGCGTATCTGGTAATTGTGACTACAAAAGAACAAAAAAAGTAACCTACATCTCTTTCAACAGGATTCAAAATAGAAATCAAAATTATTTCACGAGTGTTGACTAGAGACTCTTTTCTACCAAATTAAAACACACTAGCGACTACCTGCGAAAGCTGCAAGCCACTGAACTCGTCCAAAACCCTGAAATTCAGCAACTGGGGCAGTTCTTCTACCTTCCCCCTAGTTTTTGTAAGGGCAAACAGGTGTCTGCGTTTGATGCCGGTACCATGGGACCGTCCTCCTGGCAATACCTGCTTGAAAGGGCTGAGTTTATCGCTTGGCGCCTTAGGCGACTCAAAATGGGAAGTGCCGACTGGATCAAGACTTTTTATAATAGCCACGCATGATGCAAGATTCGTGCGTGGCTTCCCCCAAACATGTTGATTTGACTTTGCATCAAATCCTGGCTTGGTGTAAAGTCGGTTAAATACTAACGTATTTATAGCATAGGCTGTTTTGATGTGGATTTAACTTAGACTTTGATAGGGGCTTTGTCAAGAAATAAAATGTTTATTAAGGTTTATTATAATAAGAAAATAATCATGTAAAATATAACGTTAATGACTTAGGGAGTTGTAATGTGGTTTCGGTTACAAACAGTCAGAAAGACAGACACATAATCTCCATTTTATTAAAATTAGTTAGGAATACTAGATATCATAAAACCGAGTGTAAAAAACATTAAGAAACGACACAAAAATGTGAATATAAACATACCAAATCCACTAATCAAGAAATAAAATATCCCTTGACGATTTGACCTGCCAATTAAAAAATTAGACTTTTTTCCACTGGACATTTGATTCTTTGGCTCCTTTGGCTCATCCCGTTTCAGGAAATTGGCGGTTGAAAATTAATAATTATTTTCCCGTCTTCTTTCAAATCTTCCATCAAGTCATACTCCTCGATTTCTTTTTTTTCAACTACTGTACAAATGAAGCTGACACTATGTAAATCATTGTAATATGTGACGATCATTCTATATTTTAATAACTTCATTTAATCGCTTATCACGGAAAATTTTCATACATTGAGTCTTGAATACGAGGCTTGTTCATGATGAATTTCTTCAAAAAAGTATAACTGAAATAGAATTGTGACAGAGAAGGAAATAAAGAAGGTACCGTCGGTATTAAAGAGAAAATAACCTAAACCTCTTTGAATTTGTATCCGAATCACGTGTTTACTTAGCTTATTCCATCATCTACGGTTGACACACCCAAATGTTGCGTAGATACGCATAGTTGTCATCATATCATAGTTTGAGTGAACACCGATTGTAAATTGGTTGGATGTTTCCAATTACTAAGCAATATTCGCTCATATCTAATGCATACATGAGTCCAAATTTGCTCTTAAGATTGCGCATGTGCATGCACTCCCTCACAACCCGCATGGACGCGCACACACACACACACACACACACACACATATATATATATATATATATATATATATATATATATACCTATGATAGATAACACTTTCGTGATCTTTGCAGCGCAGGTCATTTTGTAAGCAGAGTATCTGGGCGTAATTGGCAAAGAGTTAGGGAAATAAATCTAAGGTTGCGATTTCTCTTTCTACCGAAAGAAACGACATTGAGATTACGTTAAGACATCTCTCAAGATGACCGATTTTGCTTTACTGAGAAGAGGAGATCTTATGTCCGATTAGTGAAAATGGGAAGATTCAATTCATAATAGAATAACACGCTTTCGAAGAAATAGATTTCTTTTTGCAAACGTGAAGAGAGTAGCCAGAAAACCCGACATATAAACAGTAAGGAGCCCAACTTTCTCTAAATTGATACCTATGTCCAGTTGATTCATGTTTGTTGTCTTTCTACCCGTATGAAATCATCCAGACATAGAAGGATAGTTTATTTTGGTCTTAAAGCAACCATGCTACACGGATGGAAGTAGCTAAACGAAACAGCCCTCATATGAATGAATATATTTGTTCTCACAAAGAAACAAAAATAAATGATATACAAATCACTTTTGGTTTGTACCAAAAGTTACCTGAATTCCGTAGTACAGATTGAAAATTCGATTACATGACTAAAAAGTAAATGAATGAATAATTTACAATTGCTTTTAGTTAAAAAGACTTTCTATAGCTTTTGTAGACAATATATAACAAAGTGAGAAACAAATTTACCACGAATAGCATATGGTTTTAAAAGATGTGAACCTGATCGAACGGCGAACAACAGAAAAATGGCAAAATGTGTTCGCCAATAGCTCGGGTTCCATCTTAGGTCGAGTCATACCAAAGACTCAAAAATGGTACTTGATACCTTCTTGCTTAACACTCAGCATTATAAGGTACGTTTCTAGGATAAAGTGGAGCAATCCAGGGAAAGGAGTAGCGCTCTCGATTACAGTTCGGTGTAGTAGCTATTGAAAAGGGAGCTTTTGGGTGTCCATGGAATATAGTCGCCAAATTTACTTACTAATTGTCTCGAGAAAGATATGAATCCTATTCTTTCTGTAAATAGAAGATTACTTGTATTCATTAGCATCATGGCGAGCTGATAGCATGGATTCCCTTGACCCTTTCATGCCATCCGTCCCAATCGTCTTTCTCTCTTGGTAGGTCCTATAGTTTGCATTCAGTGTCCGCACAGATCTGATGTACGTCAGTCTTTGCTGGTTGGCCAACACTGGTGTATTCGTATGCAGAAGTCCACTTTTGAGCAGGCAGCAGGTGGCATTGGTCTCCAAGTGAATATGAAAAAAATGGAGTACATGTGTTTTAATCGAGAAGGAGACATCTCCACTCTAAATGGTGGTTCTCTGCAATCAGTGGACAAGTACACGTACCTCGGAAACAGCGTCTCATTTACTGAAAATGACATCAATATGAGACTAGCGAATGTACAAACTGCTATCGAATGGCTTGAGAGAGAGAGAGTCAGGGAAATCCTTGCTAGCAGCATAACATGATGATGTACAACTCGTGCCATATTATTTGGAGTGCAGATAGTAATCTTTATTTGGTTTGTTTTCGTTGTCCAATTGCACATAGATTATTTAATGCCAAAGTAATCCTTGTTGATGAACTGCAGTTATATCATTTAACTCATAATAAAGTAAGTAAAGTTGGCGACCATTGTCGAGGGCGACCCGAAGGCTCCCTTTTCAATGGCTACTATACCGAAGTGTAGGGGAGGGCACTACTCCATTCCCTGGATTGGTGCACTTTACCCTAGATCCGTACCTTATAGTGCTGAGTGTTAAACAAGGTGGCATCAGTTACCATTTTTTGAGTCTTTGGTACGACTCGACCTGAGATTGAACCTCAGTCTTCCAGACCATTGGCGAATACTCTAACCATTATGCCAATGGCCCGAGAGTATTAGCGCAAAAAGTGATCATAATAATAGCGAACTCGCTTACAACGCTGCCGAAGTTCAGCGCTTTAACCTCTACGCCACGGAGACTACCCGAATTGCTTTTCTGTGGAAATACAATGATGCTATACGCAAATACATCAACTCGGTAGTGGAATTATTTTGTTGTATTCTATTATATATTTGAGTTTATCATCCGTACAATCGCTCTCCCTCAGTTACACCACTCGTACACCAGTCGTCGAATATCATATAACAAGCAATATTTACATGATTCAAAAATATTGTATTAAATAAGACTAATATAAGAGCTGTCAATTTGAAATATATTGCCTTTCCTTGGATTTGCTGTTTTATTTCTGGAAAAAATAGAATAAATAATTTAATTTAAATAAATATGATTTAGCAATCTTTTTTTTTTTTTTCGCATTTATCAATTTTGCTGTTGATATTCACTAAGTTTGTTTTAGTCTGACATACAGTTTCAGCAGATGAGTAACCAGTGAGAATTGAACTCACTACAAAATAGAAGCACAATAACATCGATAGAGAGAGCTACAAAATCAATTTATATGCTACAAAACGTTGTTTTTTTTTCAAATAATCACATCAATGGATATACATTTTCGTTCTGTGAACTGATTTTTGTATGCCACCCTTCAAAGAGGGTCAGTTCGAAAATGACACTTGTTTATATCAGATCATTAGCAGCGGCAAAGTATGCCGACAAAACGGATTTCATTGAATTTCTCTCAAGATCTGTTCATTCCGGCCATCTTTCTTGGTAAGTCCTCTTAAGAACATCCAGTGTCCAAACAGAGCTGATGATCATAAGGTTTTGCTGGTCGGCGTACACTGGTTTGCCCATAGGACAACGTCACGAATGATGTCGTTCTTACTTTTCCTTACTTCTTGGTTGTTTTGCGTGATGGGAGGTAAATGGTCGAACAACTGCAGCTTTGTCAGGTGCTGCTTCAGAACAACCCGTACCATCATTGTGCAGTTCCCATCGAACTTTTTCTTCCGGCGTTTTATCACATAACTGACAATATTTACCAGATACTACTTTATTGGTTCATTTGTTTAATGGCATATCAACCTTTGTAGGTTATTTAATGCCAAAGCCATTCTCCTAGTAGAACAGTAGTGGTACTATTTAACCCATAGCTGGGAGGATAAGGGGGTTCATACCTTTCCCAAGGGTATTTCTACGAAAGTGAACGTAATAGCGCGACTGGAGTACGAACTCGCGTACTACAATTCCGCAGTCCATCGCTTTAACCATTACATCACGGGGACACCCCACCACTTTATTGTATCAGATGAGGCTAAAATGAGAGCTATCAACTTACTTTAATTATAATTATGTTCCAGGTATTAACATGGTTTTTCTCCTGGAAAAATTCTGATGACCAAGTTTGTACATAATTGTAAAACACTAGTTTGTACTTTTTTTTAAAACTCAAAATCGTTTAGTGAGAATAAAAATTTTCCCTCAAGCACATCTGTGAAATCAAATACTCTGTGTATCTGTGAATGACAGAAAGTTCAATTTGTTCAAAAATTTCTTCTATCAAAATATAACCTTAAACATTAAAAGAAAATGCTTTCAATAGATTTGAATTAGCATCATTATGACTTCTTTGTTCACAGAATTTCTGCCGATGACCTCTCTCTGGACTTGTCTTGGTTTAAGCCATATCTGGTAACCTTCAGGAAGCTTTGTCGTGAAACCGTTTATTTTGTTCACTGCCATATATTTTGATTTTTGTTTTAATGATTGTTCTTTTGAAGGTTATAAACTTCAACTTTCTACTAATCTGCTGACGAGGCATGCTTAATGTAACGGTTATTGTCTAAGGATAATAGAATCCCCTACTTTAAATCCCGAACGAATTTGTTGGCTCATGCCCTTGAGAAATGCATAAATCCAACTCTTCTTCCTCAAGCTAAATTGTAAGGCAAACTGTATTCTTTAGCCTCCATAAAGCAACTAGTCTAGTAAGAAAAATCTGAATCTAAACTAGTCGTACCCCACGTAAAAATGACCTATGTCACATCCTGCTCGTAGTAGACGGGTTGAATAATTATATACTTCTCTGCTGACGTGAAACAGACTATTATTTCGAACTCCAGTCACGCTATTAGGCTTAATTTTGGACTAATACCCTTGAAAAAGATACGAACTCACTTACTCTCCAGCTGTGGGCTTCTAAAGTATGGTTTTAGAATTAACTAACCCACAAAGGTTATTATTCTACCAAAACCAAAAAAAAAAAAAGAAACCAAACTAATCAACCTATACACACATGAACTTTTATTGAATTTGTGATTTCTGTGAAGAGACATTCTTAACAGCAGGAGCAGACACCCTCGTGATGTAATGATTAAAGCGATGGACTGCGGAATCGTAGTAAGTGAGTTCGTACTCCAGTCGCACTATTATGCTCACTTTCGGGCAAATACCCTTGGGAAGGGTATGAACGTCCTTATCCTCCCAGCTATGGGTTAAATAGTACCACTACTATTCTTCTAGGAGAATGGCTTTGGCATAAAATAACCTACAAAGGTCGATAGGCCATTAAACAAAGAAACCAAACCAAACTTTAACAGCAGGAGCCAGCTTTCCAAACTCTCTAAAGCTAACGATAAAACACTTACCTGATGAAGGCCAGGAAGTATAGCGGTCAAAATGTTATAAAAACGAGGAAAAAAGTTCGTAATAAATGATCATTTAATGAGAACTTATTTTCTTTCACTCAGATCTGATTTTTTTTTTCATTTCTTTGTCACATCTTTGATCAGTTTAAAATGTTTTAAATATTCTGTTTATTTCTGTTCCTTTTATGTCTGGTTCTTCTTTCCTTCTTTGATTTATCATTCATTTTCTTTACTTCTTTATTCTCTTTCTTCGTTTCCTTTTTATTACCGTTCATTTTTGAAAAAGTTTTTCTACATAATGCGATCTGAAATAAAAACATATATCAAGCTATCACTCGTTACATCCTCCCTGTAAGCAGAAAAGCACATCTGCATTTTTTGTCTGCTGTCTGAGAGAGAGAGAGAATGTTAAGAACTCTGCTTCTTCGAATGACCAGTTCATGTTTGAGTTTTGACGAAACTAACTGCGCTGCGCCAATTTTTCATACGCGTATCTTTTACGCAGCCTGGTAATTGGAATGGTATTATTTTATTCATTAAACCATGAGAAGACACGACATTACACTCAGAAAACCAAGCGAAAGTCCACTTGGCGTTTAATAAATATATACTACGTCAGTCTTCTTGGGGTTTTTACGGTATCGCATTGTAAATGCTTGGTTTAATCTAGTTTCTTTGTTTAATGGCATATCAACCTTCATGGGTTATTTAATGCTAAAGCCATCTTGTAGAAGAATAGTTGTGGCGCTATTTAACAAGACGAATAAGAGGATTCATGCCTTTCTTATGGATATTAGTCCGAAAATAAACTTAATAACGCAACTGGAATTCGAACTCAAATACTATTGTCCAGTGCGTGTGTCACAACGCCACGAGGACTTCTCTGATATATAAATGTAATAATGATTATTTTTAATGTTAAACATATGCTGATTAGTATTTCGTCTTTTGAAAGTCATAAGAAGAAAGAACTTATTGACAAATATTAACCTGTATTTGTTTTATTTCATTAAAAATGAATTAAAAATTTAATTTTTTTAATTTCTTGTCGTAAACTTTTAATTTATTCCTTTTTATTACTGGTACTATTTTTTAAAAAATTGTGTTTTTTACAGATGTTAATTTTTAGTTTTACTTTTTATTAAAGATCCCATTTTAAAAATCATTTTCTATTTTAGATATTCATTTTTCATTAAAAATATTAATTTGAAACTTTTTCTATATTACAAATGTGAACCTGTAATTTAAAAAAAAAAGTTCTGCTGTGCTAGTTACACTAAAACCAATTGTAAAACGTTTTGGAACGTTACACTAAAACCAACTGTAAAACGTTGTGTCATGAAATAGCTTAACTTTTCATTTGTGGTATTTTTAGATTCATAGTAGGTGCTTGAATTTAAGCATACACAAACACACACATAAGCACATACATACATACATACATGCATGCATGCATATATATGTGTGTGCGTGTATGTGTGTGTGTGTGTAATTTTGTTTCTTTTTATATTTTGCAATGATTTGCAGCGAATTCGAGGAAACATTTAAGATTGAATTTATAGGGGAGGGTTCCTAGACAGAATTCTAAATTGTATCTAAAAGCGAATTGTGCAATATCTTTAATCACTTAAGGGATATGATTTAAGTATTGAATCAAATACAATCTTATCTTATTGGAATGTCTTGTTTCAGATTGTGCACTTACACCCACCTTCCCTAATCATTGGGAGAGTCCGCTTTCGGTCCGGCGACTCTTCCGCTTGGCTGGCTGTGTCACTAGATCGCATGGTCGAGCTGTTTATCTGCCCACATTTTTTTTTTAATACAGACAGCAGATCGATCACTAATCGGAGTCGTCAGTCGAGGAGTGGACGGATGAGACTGCACAATTAAGAAAGCCGAAAAAATTCAAACGCCAACAAAGAACAGGACACGGGTTTGTAACAAAAAATAATATTTAGTTTTGTAAAAATATCTTTAAAATTATGCATAGATTCACGCATCCAGATGGTTAGCAGTCATACGACACGAAGACCTAGCCTTCGATTTAACATTCAGTGTATTTCTCGGCAATCAGAGTTAGGCCCAATACCTCTCAAATTATTGTATTGTTAAGGCTTTTTCTGTCTCTGCATCTTGACAACTCAAGCAGCGGTTATATTGGTTTTTCTCTATCTCTTTCATTAGGCTTCTCTATGCTTTTCCATTTCTTGATAGTCTGGTATAAGACAATCCCAAGTATGTTCGTTTTTCTCTCTGTTACTGAGTCTGGTAAAAGGACAGGATTCAGGGTGACATTAAGTCTATTAATCGTTCCGCGCTGTTCTCTGGCAATGAACATAAACCTCAGCTTAAAAGCATTTTCTCTGTATCGTCGGGTTGTGGTTTGGGAGGCTATTGATGATTAATTCCACCTCCTTGATTCCACCTCCACTTTTAGTGTTCGATCTCCCCCTTCCTTTACCCAAAGGGACAGGTATTTCTTAATTTGGATTCTTCTAATTAATTCTACTACTTTCATTTGCCTTCTACCTTCAGGTACGGTTTCCTTCCACCTTTACCCCAAAAGGGGCTAGCCTTTTCTCCCACTTCTTCAATATTTCACCTTAACCCATTCCTCATTGTAAGCAGTTAATACTGCTGCGAGATAATAACGTCAATAATCATTGAAAATCATAACGACAAAGAAAAATTCCCACGGCTTCAAATTTAGAAAAAAGTCATATTAAAATTTTTTTTATCGTTTCCCCAAAACAATTATTCTCGGTCACCTGTCTGTCTCCATTTTCAGGATTTGACCTTTGAGTGAACCCGTGTGTCGGCTCACCAGCTGGGAACAATCAAAATAATATTTTCCTGAACAAATTTCGCCTTGGCAACGTCCGCAGATTTAATCAAAATAATTCGTTCATCTTTCTCACTTTTACTTCAACGAAATAATAACAATACATTTCCGATGTTGTCTTTTCTCAACAAAAATAACATTCATCTTCGACTCGTTCTTTTCTCACCATTAGCGATGTACATTCTTCTAAAATCCATTTCAGTCAATTGTCACTTTTTGTAATATACTGAATCATTCTTCTAGTCTATTTGAGTTAATCTTCACTTTTCTAATTGATAAATTTATTCGGGTTAGCCTTTTCCTCTTTGTCACAGAATTATTATAAAGTGTGTGCATTTGTTATTGTTATATTTAGTGGCAAGGAAAAGACAAACACAGGTTGAAAGTTTTTTAAACAATTATATTAACAAAAAGGAAAAACAAGGCGATAAAGCGAAGAATCAACTGTACAAATTTGTAGCGTACAATATAAAGTGAAAGAGTCAATCGATGTGTGTGTGTGTGTGAAGCCAGAGTTCATGTACGGTCACGTATGTTATAAGTTAAGGAACTCACTTGATGAGTATGGTGGTATAAGGGTGGTAAAGATATCAGATGATCTCGGTGCTAGAATTAGTCGTGGACGGGGTGGCGTTGTAGCTAAGTTAGCAGTTGTCACAGTAGGTGGGTGTTCAGTTGAGTTTTTATGGCCGTAGCGTGTTCTTCCCTTCCGCCCTCGATAGGCCAGTCTCTCTGATGCCTTTGAAGATTTTCGCTGCTTAAATAGGTACCCTTTGGATCAAGCCGGTTCTGGAAATTTTTTGTTGGGGGAGGATTTATGATTGACTGAAAAAGGGTATTTTGTTAATGTGAATTAATTTCTGGCATTCTTGCCCGGAAGCCCTGCACGGAGCCTCATGCGCAAAGACACATTTTATTCATTGTCTCCCCAGCAGCCGGCAGGCTAACATCCGGTCGAATGCTACCCTTCTCCAGCAACGTGTTTCTTTTTTTTAATGGAATCCTAAATCAGGAGAGATCCGAATCCTGCTATATAACATTATTATGAAAATGCTTCTTCCAAACCAGAACTGATATGTTTTCATTTGTATCTATTCAATCTCTCCACATGGAGAGGATACGATATAAGTTCAATTTATAGCGAAGTTTAACAGGTTTGAATCCAGGGTTTTCTTTCTCCTCGACGGGTTGCCATTAAAGAGCCTAGTCTGTCCTACTATTTCCATATGAGGAAGGTGAATAGTTGGTTTTATATCTGTCCCAAAAATAATGGCGCAATGTGAAATGAAGCCTCGTCCACGATTTGAATTCCTTTATCAGTTTCCATTTCTTACGAACATAACCATTATAACACCACCGCCTTCCGTTGAATACAACCACTTCTAGATGCCAATCCCCAATATCGTCCTGTTTACTCGAAAGAAATATTTAATCTATTACCAACGTTTTCATATGGTGGGACAAGACATCAATGTTTGTTTATGTATATATGATTTTTTTAAAAGTTTTACATTATTTTTTATTCTATATATTTTAGTTTTTATTTAAAACAAGTGTCTGGGTTATGATTAAAGATAAGTTTCGTTTTCATTGCTCCAAATCACATATATATATAGTTTTTCTGACACTTTTTCATTCATATGTTCAACTACGTGTGCTTGGTTTGGTTGCTTTTTATGGGTTACTTAATGCCAAATCCTGCATTTATATATATATATATATATATATAATTTTTTTTAGCGAGTCGTTTGTTGATAGCATTATTTTCAAACGAGCCTGACCTCATTTGTATGCATACTGTTAAATGGTTGCAAATATTGCTAACGCTAATAATTTTAAATGGTTTCAAGTACTGCTATCAAACACTAATAATTCTGTTCACCCATATTTGAATGTTTTAAAGGTTTGCTAACAAGTACAACCACTCTGGGTCATTGTGAAACTGGGAGTTATGACAATTAGAGCTCAGGAACCTCATCATCAGATGTAGTTTATTGTAATACCCACGACATCCCTTTTATATGGGATCATACTCTTCCAGTGGAGATACAACCAGGGTATTCAAAGTTCTGACTACTCAGCTGTACTATTTTCAGAGTAAGTTAGAAATCATAAAATCTTTTATATCACTAATATTATTAAATATTGTGGTTTCAATTTTTCAATAAAAGAAAGTGTATAGAAATCTGATATAACACTACCCACGCAAGAGCTAAAATATAAGTGAAAAGAAGAAAAAATTCTCCAAAATAATAAAATAATCAATAAAAACTCTTTAATAATCAGTGATAGAGACTGACTAGTTTGACACCCTTTTTTGTCTGATGACGTCTACAATTATATATGATCGATTATCTTATAAGAACCAAAACGTCTACACTGATCTCTGGGTGCATGCTTCGCCCTTAAATAGTTGGCGATTAGTGCTACTCTTTACAACGAAAATCAATGATACTTTGTGGCCTTTACTGATCTGAATGAAAATTTCTTGGGTTGAATCGCCTGCGATTTTTCTTCTACTGTCTGATGTTCGTGCTCAAATCCAATCATTGATAACCATTCCAATGCTTGATTTGCTTGTTTTCATGTGAATCTGTGATTCCTCATTTTTGGAAGTTTAACACTCTTTAAAAATATAGATTGGATCTTTGCTCAAGCCCCTCTACGCATCTCTCAACTGATGTGCTTCATAACATATTAGGCCGTTGGGGTTTCTTGCCGGGTAACCCCTCTTTATAGCTTCTTTCAGGGTAAGGAGGATTACCTGGCTATTCTCATCCCCTCTCTGAGTAACATGCAATAGACTGCATGATGACTATATCATTTGGGCTTAAACGAAACGTATGGAGAAAAAGCTAGATGGGAATTACACAAGAATGATGTATGCTGTTTTGATCAAATCCTGCAAGAACTACACTAAAAACCAGCAGCCGTAGAGTCCCTTATCTCTTAAACGATCTAAGTCTGACGAGCAAGATCTTCTGGACACTGCTGGAAAAGTTTGGTTCCCAAAGTTCTTTTGTTTTTTTCGCCATCTCACACTTCTTATTGCCTAGTTGTGAAATGCTCTTGAAAATATATTTGCTAAATAAATACAAATAAATCTCATTTATGGAAGTGAAGGGACTTATTGCAACTTTAATAATTTGTGGCCTAATATTTATATCTTCATTTTGTATTTTCTCGTGTTACTTCTTTTTTTATCCATTATCTGCCGATGACATAGAGATTTGACAATAGTGGTATTGATTGCAGTATAGTAAATGATCATAAAAGGAGCCAATGTTAGCGAGCTGCGAGCGACGCATCGAAACAAAAGCCAACATAATCAGTTTTCATAAAACTTATATTATTAAGAAGAAAAATTGGAGAAAACAAAAATCTAAAATAAAAATTAGTTCGTCTATTCTATAAGAATTGTCATTTGTTTCAAAAATTTATGTTTAAATTTGTAGAAGAAAATAGAAAATCAATCAAAAAAAGCTTAGTGCAACGTGTACATTCACATTCCAAAAATATGCTGAAATTCAACAAATTAATTAGATTCAATTAACCTTTTGGTATTTATTTTATTTGGTGAACATTGAAATGTACTGAAGGTGCGTATAGTGTAGTTATCTTTGAGGAAAATAAACTCAGCGAGCCAAGTTTAACATTGGACATTTACATTTTACTTCAAGCTAATATCTTTGGGAAAGGCATATACCTATTTCCAAGCCGCAATCTACTATATGGATGCACTGCACAGACGCTGATTAAGTGTATAGAGAAGAAGCAAGGCTGGAATTGTGCAAGAATTCTATGAGCAATATTGAACAAATCCTGGATGTAATATCCCATAAAACAGTAGCTAAACGGCCACCTACCTCCCATTTCTAAAACCATCCAAATAAGACGGACAAGACATGTAGCACCTTGCTGGAGAAGTACGGACAAACTCATAAGCAACGTTCTCCTATGGACCTTTGACCAGTCGGCTGGTGCTGTAGAATACACCAAATGGATCTCAGCTAAGGGGTAAGACCCCACCCAATGAGAGTCCTGAATATGACCCTAAACAATCAGATGATGTGGTTCCAGTAATGCTGAAACTTTGGGGAATGCGGAGTACCTCTTCATTGCCATTGCTCCCTGGTCCACTCTGGCTCGGAATGGTAGCAACTGATAGGGCCCAATCTATGGGTTAAATAGAACTAACTGCATACTTATGCTAAACTAAATTGTTTGAATTAGAACTTTTTGACTTAACTTAATAGCTTGAAAAATAAATGTTTTTGACAATTAAACTCTGTACTTACATTTAAACTGCGTGCTTATGCTAAGCTGAAGTGTTTGAAATGGAACTGTTTTTGACATTAAAACTCTACTTAAACAAAACTGAATTGTTTACTGTAGAATTGTTTTGATCAAACTGTGTGTAAAGAAAATCTATACTTATACTAGACTGAATTAGCTGAATTAGAATTGTTTAAATAGGGTGAAATAGAAATGTTTTTGACAATCAAACTCTGTATTCATGCTACACTGAATTGTTTGATATAGAACTGACTATTTGCATAAAAATGGATTTGGCGTTAAATAACCGACAAAGGTTGAAATGCCATAAAACCCAACCAACTAACCTATGTACCTCTTTACATGGACGTGCAACTGTTGGCTAATCAACAAGAACATACTAACAACAGCTCTGTACGGACGCAAGATGTATTATAGAAGACCAGCCGGAAGTGATGAACGATAAAGACGAATGGTGAAAGAGTCAGGGAAATCTGTGCTAACAGTACGTTATGATGATGATGATGATGATAATAACGATGAGTAAAATATTTGGAAAAATTTAACTCTGTAGCTTTGATAAACCAAACAGTGCACGAAAAGTAATTACTGAATTTTAAAAAAAAGAGGATTATTGTTTGGAGAATTTATAGCACGGTAATGAACAATCATCTGTTTTCAACTCATCAAAAATGTGTATCGAGCTCTACGGCTGCATTAAATCTTAAAAACAAATCATCGATGTAGTCATTTGTCCAGCTTGGTTTAGCTCAGCGATTATAATCAATCTTTGCACTGCCTTATAAAGATATATTCTCAGAAACCACGATCGAAAATTCTCTTTTCTCAGTAAATAATGTATATATGTAAGTATGTATTTCCCTAATCCCTGTACCATGAGCAGGATGTATACAGGATCAATCGTAATCAGTAGAGCTGTTTTGAATTCAGTTTTCCTACTTCTAGACTGGTTGCCTTAAGAACCCAGATTGACCTATTTACCTTTCGATGTTGGGGATATTGATGATAGATTCATTTCTTTGTTAAAAGTATGAGCATGAAATGAAATGCAACCAGATTCATCCAGTATTTGTACTTGTGTACCCGATTCCATTTCCTAAGATTAAAACCATTAGCCTAAGCGTATATTGCAAGTATTTTTTGCGGTATAACTTATTTCCGTTCTTACAATATATATATATATATATATATATATATATATATGTGTGTGTGTGTGTGTGTGTGTGTGTGTCCAAATATAGGGATGAAAACGCATTATTAGTAAGCCACCTAAAAACTAACGACTCCAAATACTAAGAAAAATTAATAAAAAATAGCTACAAAAAATAGATGAATAAATAAAAAGAAATGTGTGACCCGCTTAAGAGTTCTCTAACTTTAAGTGTACTTGATCACATCTTTAATTGGAGCGTAGATAATAAACAACCACTGAGTTTGGTTTAGCCACCATATTCTACCCATGAAAAAAACATGAGAACTTCAAGGGAACAAGAGGAAGAGAGGATCAACATTTCCTCAAGGAGAGCAAAACAAGACGCAAAACAACTAGCTATGGCATGAATTGATTACAAAAAGACAAATGAAATGGTCTCGAAAAGTTGGATAATAAACTGTCTTAAAATGTTTAAGATATCTGACGAAGTCATAAAGTTTTTCAAGGAAATCATGAAAAACTGGAGAGTGAAATTGACAGCAGGAGTAAAAAGTTTAACTGAGGTGAAAATCCAGAGAGGTATAGTTCAGGGAGATTCGATCTCACAATTACTATTTTTGAATGCGATGATGTCACTCAATCACATACTTAGGAAATGCACAGCTGGCTACAAATTTACTAAATAACAAGAAAAGATTAATTACTTAATGTACATGGACGGTATCAAACTGTTTGCTAAAAATGAAAGAGATTTGGAAACCCTGATACAGGCGGTGAAAATATACAGCCAGAATACAGGGATGGAATTTGGCTTAGAAAAATGTGTCATGCTAATAATAAGAAGCGAAAAACGACAAATAGAGGAAATAATAGGACTACCATATAAAAAAAAAATTAGAATGCTTGGAGAAAAGGAAACTTATAAGTACTTGGGAATTTTTTAAATCAGACGCCATCAACCAAGAGGAGATGAAAGAAAGAATTGAAAAGAATGCCTCAGGAGAACGAGAAAACTACTCGAAACCAAATTGTATAGCGGAAATCTTATCAAAGAGATAAACACATGGGCTGTCCCTTCGTGTAAGATAGGACAATTCTTGAAGTGTACGAGAGAAGAATTTCAACCTATAGATCAGAGAACAAGAAAACTAATGACGATGTATAAGGCCTTACATCCCAGCAATGACAGACTATATATGGGAAGAGCAGGAGGAAGAGGACTCACCAGCATTGAAGACATCGTCGATATATCGATAAGACGACTCGAAAACTACAGAAAAAGAGAAAAGAAAGACTAATTACAGCGATCCGAAACAACACAAACAGAACAAGGAGCAACAGAACAACAGTATCTAGAGAAAAAAAAACTCAAAGAAAAACTACGGATATTTAAAGCGACAAACAAGCGAAATCTCACACCACTAGACTTGGACATGGCAAAGAAAGGGAAACATAAAGAGAAAAACTAAATCTATTCTAATAGTAGCACAAAACAACACCATAAGGACAAAATATCTTAAAGCAAAAACAAATAAGACGTAACAAAATAGCAAATGTTGGTTGTGTGGACATAGAGATGAAACGATCAATCAAATACTTAAGTGAATGCGGCAAATTAGCACAAAAAGAATATTTACCACCCCCTCCGCTCGGGCAGGATATGACACAAGGTCAATTTTTAAGCGGAGTTTAACAGGTTTGAATTCAGAGTTTTCCTTCTCTTAGACTAGTTGCCTCACCAAGGCTGAAGAATCTAGTCTATCCTACTATTTACCCATGGATGAAGGGAGAATAATTGGATTCATACCTTCCCCAAGGGTATTAGTGCTATGTGAAATGCAATCAGTCTCGTCCAGGATTTGAACTCGTGTCGCCGTGTCCATTTCCTACGACGATAACCATTACACCACGGGTTGTGTGGTTATAGAGATGAAACGATCAATCACATACTTAAGTGAATGCAGCAAATTAGCACAAAAAGAATATAAGACTAGATACGGCTGGGTGAGGAATGTGATCAACTGGGAATTGTGCCAGAAACTAAAATCTGACCATACGAACAAATGGTATATGCACAACTCAGAATCTGTCCTGGAGAATGAGAAGCACAAAGTTCTCTGGGATTTTGAGATACAAACAGATTACATAATCTCGGCCAGACGACCAGACTAAGTGATAGTTAACAGAAAAAAAAGGAGAGAAAAAAAGAGAGATCCTACTGAATAGTGGGCTAACCTTCCCGGTGGACCACGGGGTAAAATTAAAAGACCGAAAAGAGAGATAAATATCAAGACTTTGGTAGAGAACTAAAAATTATGGAACGTAAAGGTGACGGTAGTACCAGTTGTAATCGGTGCCTTCGGATTAATCCCAAAAGGATTGGTAAAAAGACTGTAAGATTTGGAATTAAGAGGGCAAGTGGAGACCATCTGGACAACAGGATTATTAAGATCCGACAGAATACTGAGAAGTGTTCAGAAGAACTTGAGGAGACTTACTGTCACTCAGCGTCCAGTGAAAAACCATCAGCTAACGCTGGTGTGAAAAAATCTCAAAAGAGTAAAATAATAACAATAGTAGCAGCAAGTGTAGGTTATATGGTGCAGGAGACGAAGCCATTAACCTCATAAAGATTAGATATGACGAGATTTGTAAGGTGATCCACTGGGAATTGCGTAAAAAATTTAAATTTGATAACACGATCAAATGTTATATGCACAAACCAGACACACAAAATTTTCGGGGACGTTGAGATACAAACAGATCAACTAATCAAAGCCAGAACTCTAGACTTAATAATAATTTACCAAAAAAAGAGAACCTGCCAAATTGTGGACCCAGTCGTCCCGGCAGACTATAGAATAAAAATCAAAGAAAAAGAAAAGAGAGATAAGTACTTGGACCTTGCCAGAAAACTGAAAAATTATGGAACATTAAAGTGATAGTGACACCAAATATAATTATTTCGGTCCACTAAGGCTTGGTAAAGCGACTGGAAGAGCTGGAAACCGGAGTATATTCCGAGACCATCCAAACTACAGCATTGCTAAGATCGGCCAGAATACTGAGAAAAATCTCGGAGACTTGCTGACCATATTTATCAATCCCTCCGCTCGGGCAGGATATGACGCAAGGTCAATTTTTAAGCGGAGTTTAACAGGTTTGAATTCAGAGTTTTCCTTCTCCTAGACTTGTTGCCTCACCAAGGCTGAAGAACCCAGTCTGTCCTACTATTTACCCATTGCTGGAGGGAGAATAATTGGATTCATACCTTTCCCAAGGGTATTAGTGCTATGTGAAATGCAATTAGCCTGGTCCAGGATTTGAACTCGTGTCGCCGTGTCTATTCCCTACGACGATAACCATTACACCACAGGCACCTCTGAGACTTGCTGTCACTCAGCCACCAGCAGAAGATCTTCAGCTAATACTGATGTGAAAAGCTGGCAAAGAGTTCTCATAATGATAATAATAATAGTACAAACAACGCCATAAGGACCAGTTATGTTAAAGCAAAAATCGGTTATATACAATAGAATAGCAAATGTAGGTTACGTTGAGTAAGAGATGAAATAGTAAATCGCATAATAAACGAATGCAGCCAACTGGCTCGAAAAGAGTACAAGACTAAGCATGACTGAGTAGGAAAGGTGATTCACAGGAAAATATGCAAGAGGCTGAATTTTCACCATACTAACAAATCAAAATCTGTCAAAAAATAAGATAATTTGTCGTTTAGAGGATTTTGCCGGTTTAGTGGAGCTAAAATAAAAGAAAGCGAAAAACTAGACGGATACTTGGACCTTGCAAAGAGACTAAAAACCTGTGGAACACGAAGGTGACGGTGATACCAATTGTAATTGGAGTATTTGGAAGAGTCTCTAGAGGCTTTGATTGGGGTCTTGAAGAGTAAGAATCAGCAGAAAACTCGAGACCATCCAGACTACGGCATTGCTGAGATCAGACAGAATGCAAAAAGAATCCAGGAGATCTTAGGAGACTTGCTGTCACTCAGCCTCCAGTGAAAAGCCACCAACTAACACTGGAGTGAAAAACTCGTAAGGAGTATAATAATAAATAAGGAGTATAATAATAAATAAAATACGGAAAAGCGATAAGTTAAAAGTAATAGAGTAAATAAATTAACAAATCACAAAATTAATATAATTAATCAATACAAAATATTAATAAAAAATTAATATAAAGTTGAAATTAATACGAATAATCAATACAAAATAATAATACAAAATATTAATATAAGATTGCCTCGTAAATAACCACGCAGTATAAACTTGACCGCTCTTCTTAGAAATTCTTATAAACTGGATCATCCTGTCTGACATGCGCAAGACAACAATATATTAAGCATAGATGTTTACTTTGTGCATTCATCTTTTCCTTTTTTAGCGTGACTCCGAACAAAAAAGATTATCCCAGTTGCCCCGAAGAAAACAAATTTCTCGCGAAGTGATACTTATCGTTATGTTTCTATTCACAAGAGATATGAGAATAAAACGAAGTTTTTCGGGGGATTGGCGTATTCTTGCCATATAATGAAAATATTTTCATTATTTAGTAGTTTATAACTGTTCTAACGAATTATGTGGGTTTCTCCCAACACCCCGCGGTTACATAGTTTCAACTTAAAACTGATATCCTTTCAACCATCCGGGTGAACAGTGGCAAAAGTAGCCCTAGATTCATCAGAATAGCCTGTGAGGAGACGCATTAGTGATCGAATAATGAACCAAATTCTTGTCCCGTTTAGATAACGGAGGCAGGTTTGACAAACCTGTAGGATTGAACGGTTATTTCAACCAATATATATATATGTGTGTGTGTGTGTGTATCTGTGTGTGTGTGAATGTGTGTGTTAGATTAGGGCTGTTTTTATGAATAATGTGGGTGTAGATTCTCGTTTCTATAACCAACATTTCAGCTTTATGCAATGGTGCGAGTATTGGGTTAAGGTAATCGTCGTTGGAAATGGACTATGAGTCAGGGTTCTAATACTGGAATAGGCTGTTTGTGTATCACTTTCTGTTAATGCTATAGAAAAAGACCAAAATCGATCTCTGTTCTCTCATCAAAGTTATGGAATAATAGGACTGTCTGAGCACTTTAACTTTGGCAGGGAAACAAGTCTAGGATAAGGTAAACTTTGAATTGAAACCTGCTGTGCTCCACTTAAAAATGACTTTGAGTCGCATTTCACCAATGAAGCAGAGTTGTCAAAAACGAGTATATATGGGTGATGACTAATCCTCAGATGGAGTAGGAGAAAAACAAAAATACAACTCGCCTCCAGTGTTAGTCCCTCCGTTACTTCATTCTCTTTGAGGCCATGGAAATCGGTAGAAATTGGTACAAGACAAAACGTGTAGTGTAATTTATTTGTTGTAGTTGGAATAGACTCTTCCTGTATCTTTGGAAGGCTCAGTCACTATTCATTCATGAGAGGTCTTATCTCCTCGTACTCCAGCGCCCAAAAGAAGGCAAATCGAAATCTGATCTTTCACAGAACGCCACACACCTACAGCTGTATCACATTAGTGACTTCGTTCGGCCAGTCTCTACCCTTTATAAACATTTCTAATTGAGTCTGGTGATCTTGGCAAATTTTGTTTGATTGCGGTTTTCAGTCTGTGATGTTAAGTCAAGCATTATCTTGTTACACTTAGCCCACCGGAAGATATGTTTACCTTTGTGAACTCGT
This sequence comes from Sepioteuthis lessoniana, assembly GCA_963585895.1. Classification (NCBI taxonomy): domain Eukaryota; kingdom Metazoa; phylum Mollusca; class Cephalopoda; order Myopsida; family Loliginidae; genus Sepioteuthis; species Sepioteuthis lessoniana. The sequence goes on from OY757916.1 coordinate 90,130,577, forward strand.
CTTTCTTCCGGTTGCCGACATTTTTGATAATTTATTTATTCAGAACTCAGTGCCATTCCCTTACAATGTTGCAAGCGGTTGAGAAAATGCATTTTCTTTACGATCAGTTTTGTGGCATTAAATGCCAAGAGATTTCTCGAAGAAAAATCATGAAAAAATGTAGATAAGAAATCCTATATCTAAGAAAAAAAAAATCTGCGACTTAATTCGATATTGACAAGAATTTATTTCAGTTTCTTTGATTTAGAAATTCCGAAGTTTGTCGTGTAAAACATTTCTTATTCTATCAAAATTATCTTTTGTGTCTCTGTAAACAAGTCTAAATACAATTAAGCAATCGAAAAAATGGTTCGGAGTTTTTCGAATTGTATATCACTAATAATGTATCTAAAATCATCAACAATAATTGACCATATCAAAGAAAATCGATACATATAGGTAATTGTTTTTCTTTTCAAAAATTCTTGGCTCCGTCTATTTTGGAGCAACCCTCGATTTCACTTTTGTAAATATATTGTGATAAAATGTGTTTTTGTTGTTAGTAAAAACAATGACCAAACACTCAGAGTCATTGGCTATTGTCAGGTTCTCTTGTAATCTTTTACAAGCTGAACCTGTTGAAATGTTACGGTTTAACTTGTCAATGTGCATTTCTCTCTCTCTCTCTATATATATATATATATATATATAGAGAGAGAGAGAGAGAGAGAGATGGAGAGAGAGAGAAAGATTACTTAATCGAATATACAAACGAAGACATTACTGAATAAAAAAAGCAAACTTGTTTCTAAAGGCTGATACCAGAGCAAATTCATGCAAAAAATATTGTAGAACAAACAAACAGCGTTTAGAAAGAAGGGACTGAACGTAAGAGATGTGAAGAGAATCTTACATGAAGTACTCAAAACAACAATATGGGAGCAGTCACTTATTTGATATCTATATTAACATGAAACAGACTGTCATTAGTCTGATGTAAAATACATTTTATATTATACAACACAAATATACACACACACACACACGTATATATATATATATATATATATATATATATATATATAAAGACACAAAACTGCAATGGTTGTGTTACCGGGCCTCTTACAGTCTCAGTATCAGGTATATTTTGGGAACTCATTAAAATCTTTAAAAGAATTAATTACTACAGAAAAAGTAAAATCTTCCGTGGAAATACTTTTTTATACACTCCAACTCAAATTGAAATGCGTACTAAAATACACGAAACACTAACTGCTCATATTTTGAGATATTGAAAATTTCAGAGTATTCGGCAGAACTCAACTTTTGTTAAAATAGCATTGATGAACATTACCTTTAAAATTTATCAATATTTTATGACTATATATATTCGAATTTAAACTCTTCTGACAGCGAAAAAGCATGACATATTTGCACATATAAGAATATATAAAGCACACACACACACACACACACACACACACACACACACACACACACACAGAGGGTATAAAATGTAAACAAACGCCTGCTGCAGTTACTACATAATACCTTTAAAAAATTCCCTTAGCCAAACGGGGTACGCTTGTTGGCCGAGCGGTCTGAGAGTTAGTCTAACGAAAAGTTGGATGGGTTTCGATCCCGGCTTTGAGCATCCTACGTGTCTAGCCACACTGAAGAGTTCTGATAGAACGAAATAGTCTGTCTGTTGATGACAATATATATATATATATATATATATATATATATATATATAATGCATGCGCGTTTATGTGTGTGTATGAGTAAGCTAAGTAATCATGTTTTGTGTTTGAAAAAATCGCGATAATCACGTGTTTTCTTGCTATCTCACTGTGAGTCGTTTTAGTCTTTTTATATTATTTTTCTTTAAATGTTATTCAAAATACAGAACAGATCAAACCTTTAAAGAGTTTGTTTTGCCAACTAGAGTTTTCAATGTGACGTTAGCCTTGGCTGAAGTATTTTCCAGTCATTGATAAGAATCTTGATTTTCTTGAAGGCCTACTTTACTTTGTCCTTTATTATCAATCAGACAGTTGATCTCCTGATAAAAAAAAAGAAAAAAAAAAAGGTTTGGTATCACTGTCCATAGTGTCAGGCAAAATGGCACTAAGTTCAATAAAACCCAGAAAAATAGCCAACAAAACGTAATTGGAATCAGAAGAAGCAAGCGGGCAAATGATATAAACAAAACCTAATAAAATAAATAAGTAAAAAAATAAATCTAAAGGCTTTCTTGAAAAATAAACGATTTTATGAAAGTCCAGGATCAGTGGGTGAAGGCATTTTGTCTAGAAAGACTTAATAGAAGGCACTATAGGTGAAATACTTGAACTAGACTTGATTAATAGCGGCTCTTTTGCTTAAGGAAAGGCCAGATTTTTAGAAGTGTGCCTCTGTTATTAACAACAAAGCTCGAGTCAGCGTTTGTCTAATTTTCTTCAGAGTAAACTCTTATCAATCCTAAGTAGCGATAAGAGTAAATTTACAAAAGCGAAACGCTAAAAGTTCTCAGAAATGTGTAGTAAATTTATCTATATATGACTAAATTTCTCATTATGTTTCACACACACACACATACATACTAATATATATAGTCCTATTTGTTTTTATTAGACCAATACAATGAAAATGATTTAGGAGGCACGTTTAGTGTAACGGTTATTGTCGTAGGAAATGGAATCGGCGACCCGAGTTCAAATCCTAGACGAGGCTGTTTGAATTTTATTTCAAACTAGTAATCTCGGGAAAGGCACAGATCCATCTGTTCTACCCTCAGCTAGGAGTTGAAAAGTAGAGAAGATTGGGTTCTTTATTTTTTATGGCGACCAGTCTAAGAGAAGGATAACTCGAATTTCAGATCAACTTAACCCCTTTTAAAAATTTTCACATCCTGCTTTTGGTGGATGGAGTTGAGTAAATGTATAGAATGAAAATAATCGGAGAGAATAATGTGATTTCCGGTTCAATTTGCAACTGGATCATACTTTTGAAGGCTCTGCATTTTTAGCGTACCTTATTTAAAAAAAATATCTATAGAACGGGAATTACATAAAATGCTAATTAGGATGTGGAGTAATGATTTGCGAAATAGGGTAGAGAACCATTCCTCATAAGTTCGATTCTCTGTGGGTGCCACGTACTTCTTAATAAATGACATCTATGACCTTTGACATTCTTATAAGAATTCTTCAATTTGTTCTAAATAGAAGTACCGTTGTCATCACGGACCGTGTTTGAATTGCAACCCAATGGATTCACGTGTCGTTAAGTATATTCTTAAAAAAGAAGTGCATTCCTTGTTCCTAACCAAAGTAATTTTATCATTTCAATGCAGAAATGTAACCAGAAAGGGTGCAACAACGCGAACATTGTCTTTTTTGTGGGGGCTTTTTTCCTGTTCTCTCTTTATGGTGATCAATAATTGAGTTCATTTTTGTTGCTTATTACAGAAATTCAACGTATATATCCGAAGTAAATGCCTTCTTTTATAGCCATTTAACAACCAAAATGGCGGGAAGATCTTCGGAAACATATTAGTGGAAAACCAGTATGACCAAGGTATGAAACTAATGCGATAGATGAGAGACTTGTGACAGAATGGTTCAGTGCGAGTGTTTATGGACGTGTAGTTTAAATGAAAGGATAACAGACAGTACGTAGAAACGACGAACAAAATAGATTATGGAGAACGCAATGAGTTGCTTTCTAAAACTATGAGCAGCTTAGAGTTAGAACAAGAAAGAAATATGGGGATCCTAGTGAGGATTTAACCCACAACCCAATGGTCTCTGAGACAGGCTTGCTTACAGCAGTAACAAAAAGTGACTTTAAAATCAGGCGTGCCTTCGATCTGGCACAAGAAAGCAAGAACAGTGCACCTAATGAGGACCGGATTTATAACTAATTGGTTTGCAGAGTCTCAAACCAAAAGGCGGTGTCATTTATCAAAATGAATGTAATCAAACAGTTTCTTTTCTTATCATCATTATTCTCCTAATTTTGCGCTATTTATGAGAGTCGACTAAAAAGTTCCTAGGCTGATCAAGATGATCTGATGGAATGTGACCAAACAAGGTTTATTTTTCAACATAGTCCCACTTGTCCACTCGTATCTTCCATTTTCACATTTTCGGTGCTTCAATGCTTGGACCCATTGATAAAAGAGTAATCAAAAACAAATATTACGTCATCATATGAACATTTCAACCCATGAACTTTTCAGCCTGTGAATCTTTCAGCTCACCTACTTAGTTGAAATAATTCTTCAGGAAACTGAAAATAAACGATACTCAAATTTGTCTTGAGTCTAGACTAATTTTTAATGAGTTATTTATACTTAAAGTAATACAATGTCGAAATTCATTACATTTCTACGTAAATCGTAGAATTTTTAATTCATTTTGTCAAATTTTTCTTATTGTACTTTCTTTATTTTTTCCTTTCCTTTTTTTTCATTTCCAAACCGCAACTGACAGAATTGCAACTCTATTCTCACCTGAACATTGACATATGATAAACACAAATACCAACACAATACAACAGTAAGCATTACCTAAAGCCAGACAATATTTGTCTCAGCTTGAAATGATCTTTTAATTAAAGTCTAAATATTCTCTAAAACCTAAATTCATGTTTATCTATTTTTGATTATTTACGTGAAGGAAAGTACATTTACAACTTCTGCCAAAATGTATCAGAGGACACCCTATCGGTGGGGCCCAGAATACGCTATGTTTCCTGTAGAAAGTTAAGCCGCCTCCAAAATGGGTGCCCTGGGTATGACACCAAATTACATCTAATCGTTAAGCTCCAAATCTAGAGAATTGGGTTGTGTGGTGTACTTCTTCATTGCCATTACACAAGTTCACTCTGACCTGGATGGGAAGCAACTGCTAAGGTCCCATCAATGCGGTAAATTGTTCTATTTGAAAATTATTTATATTCGATAAGACCTTTGATGAAAAAAGGGTTTAAGAAACAACTACACAAATATTGTATATATAAGCGTACAATAAACGTGATTCCCTAACCTCTTGGTATAAAATAACCATAGATGCGTGCGTTGTCAACCAGTTTAGGCTTATCTTATCGTACTGTTGTTGATTTGAATAATATGCCGTTAAAAACAAGCAATCAATTAATCGATCAATCACTTAATCAAAGAGTATCGAACAAGTCTAATTAAATAAAATGTTAAAACGCATACAATTATCAGAAGCAGTTTAACTTAAAATATATTCTGTGATTTAACTGGGCAATAAATAAAAGAAAACAGTGTATCCAAGCAATAGCATTAAAAAATCAGGAAAAAGTTTTCTTTGATTTGTTTATCAGCTTTCTTTTTAAAGGAATTTCCAGTCACAAAAGTTGTTTTACTTGATTTATCAAAAGAATATAGAATATTCTGAATTATTTTTCAGTAGTAATATCTTATCCACAAAATCTATGGCAATGTACACATTGGTAAAGCAAGGAAGGCTGTTAACAGGTAAACGACAGTATGCGAATCTGATCTTTCTGATAATATAAAACGGGGTTTCTTCCATGCTGTATGGTTGCACCACCTAGACTTTAACGAAACGCTTAGAGAAAAAGCTTGATGGGAACTACAGAAGAATACTGGGTACTATTTTAAATCCTATCAGCAGCACCCCCGAAATAGCAGTAGTACGGCTATTTACCTTCCTCCTCCAAAGCCACCTAACAAAAGCGACCAAGATATGTTGGAAAAGTAAGGTCGAATTCATGGACATATCTGTGTTGACTGACAAATAAAAACTCACATTTATCAGTTTTGTGCGAACACTATGTGCCATCTAGAAGACTTATCGTAAGAGGAGATTCCCCGTGGGGGTCGTGGCTAAAGTACTGGACTAGGACATCGTATCAAGCAAATTCACTATCGGACTAATAACCTTAGGATAAGAATGGGCCCTTTTATCCCCAGAGCTATTGATTAAACAGTAACACTACATTTCTTCCACAAGGATAGCTTTGGCATTAAATAACTCATGGAGGCTGATATGTCATTAAACAAATAAATCAAAGCAACAAAACTTACCAAAAGTGATGATCAATGATGATGATGTTATATTTTTGAAAACTTCCAAATTTCTTACTACCGGAGATTGCCTTAATGAAATAATTATTTTCTTTACTGAGCTATGACAAAAGACCAGAAGTTTGGAGCAGCTTGCATTCATAGCACTCTCTATTAATATTGTGCTAGTCTAACATGCTACACATAAAACCATGCGAGGTAGCATTTTAGTAAAATTATCAATAAAAAAAACAATATCGGTAAGAATAAATAATGTTTTTTTTTAAACTAAAAAGAGTAAAAGTGAAGAAGAATAGCGTAATCGTGAAGTACTGTAGTGATACTGGAGCCGTGTAGAGAACAGGATGTTCACCCTAAGATGTTATTAGTAGAAATGACATAAATAAGGTTGTGCGCACCCGGTTCCACGCATTGTTCCGGTCAAACAAAAAGAAACATTTAATAAAGAATTAGGAACCCATCAAAAGTGTTCGTGCTAAAAAAAAACCAAACAGTTTTCGTCCAAGCCTTTTGGTCAAGCTAAAACACATAGAAACCTTTTCGTCAAGCAGAGTTCTCAACTCCAGCATACAGAGTGACGCCACCACGACAGAATACCACGATTCAGGCAGATGGGGACTAATGTCTTTCTACCTCTTCACCACCTTACCTGAAAACTATTGTTTCGATTGTCTACACATGGACATTTAAGTATTTCTTTTACAAGTAATATGCTTAATGCATATTTTTTAAACTTGTTGAATTATTGACTTTGTTCTGTCTAAGAACTAAAATATCCACTCTATCACCAAGATACATACATTGTGCCTTCAAAAAGTTTCCAGACGTTTTTTGTACAGGCATTTAAAATTGTCGTAGACTCTTGAAAATTCACTATGTTTTTGCTATACATCGTATGAGATGACTGACCAATTTTTATGATTTCAGGTTCACATGAACAGCTACAGCAGAAATTGGAATACACCCTACTAAAACCTGATTGTCACTGCTGGCGAATTTCAAAAATGCTATCTGGACTTTAGAAGAACGAAATGCAATAAAATTCTGTTTTAAACTTGGAAAAAATGCCATGCAATGAAAGCTGGATCTACTGCTATGACCCAGAGACCAAGAGACAAAGTTCCCATTTGAAGCATGCTGGCTCTCTCGGACCCAAGAAGGCCAAACAGAGCAAATCCACCTACACATTTTTGATGATCCCTTTTTTTGACAGCACTGGCATGATCCACATGCACTGGGTTCCCATTGGACAGAGAGTCAACAAGGAATACTGTTGAGGTTTTAAGGGAGTTCAGCAAGAGATTCCGTCGGAAGAGGCCAGCACACTTCAAATCGGGTCAGTGGCATTTCCACTAGGACAATGCACCAGTACGCAACTCCATCCTTGTCACAGACTATTTGACCAAGATGGGCATCAAGACAGTTCCTCACCCTCCCTATAGTCCACACCTTGCTCTCCGTGACTTTTGCTTATTCCCTAAGCTCAGAGGTTGTCGTTATGAGACAATTGAGGAGATGAAAGAGGCTGTGACGAAGGTCATTGACATACTGACACAAGAGGACTTCCATGGGGTCTTCCAGAAGTTGTTGGAACAGTACAACAAGTATATTGCAGCCAGAGGAGATTACTTCGAAGGGGACAAGGGCTTCATGTGAGTACTCTCAATAAAAGTGCCCACACGAAAAAGTCTGGAAACCTATTTAATCATATTTACCCAACCCCTCCGCTCGGGCAGGATATGACACAAGGTCAATTTTTTAAGCGGAGTTTAACAGGTTTGAAGTCAGAGTTTTCCTTCTCCTAGACTAGTTGCCTCACCAATGCTGAAGAACCTATTTAATGATCCTCGTACATATACGACAAAAACTTCTCGTATTTGACAGCAAATTGAAATTTTGATTTAATTCTCTCTTGTCTTATATTTTTTTTTGGTTAATCTGTCTGATTAATCTACCTACCACCATAGTACCAAAAGCAGAAGTTCTGATTGGCCATGCAAGTCGCAATGCTCGTAAGCAACAGGTTGCTATGCTGTAGTTGAGTGGTATCCGAGATATCGGAAACGATCGTTGGGAAGACCTCCACAACAAAGGGAAGATAAAATTGTCAAGCCATTCGGGTTCACATGGAGGAAAGGGTCGTGATCAGGAACGGAATGGAAGCAAATTGAGGCCAGCGATGTGGAAAGTATCAGAAAATCAGACTAATAAGGAAAAAACTTACTGATATGCAATTATATTCTGAATTAAACGTAAGAAGTGAAAAATTCCTTCATTGAAAGCTCAGTGATTCAGAATTTATATCAGAGCTTCTTAATCCTTTAACCTGATGAATCCTTTGTATCCAAATTTAATTTCCATTCTTCCCCAAATAAATCAACTGACTATTCAATTACAAAACAAGGAATTTATCTGTTTAAGACAATTATTCGAGAGAAGAATCAGTAAAAATACAATACAAATATTCCTTTAATTCTTGAATTATTTTTCAATGGGAAGGATGGGTTTGGTAGGCACCGAGGAGATCACAAATATTAAATTGTAAGTTTGAGTCACAAATCACCACGTTCTTTTTTCAAAGTGCTTTGCTTTTTGCTTAGTAAACAACGCACATGGCTAAACCCATATTTCATCATGTTTTCTTCATGGTATGGATTGTATGGTTCGTTAACAACATAGAAAAGATCCAAATATTTCCGGTCAGAGCTTGGCTGTTCATTAGTTTAAATAGGCCGTATATTTTGACCAGATCGAATGTGAATGACACATCACCAGTGGCCATAACTCCTAATCAAGCATTCTGCTAAGGTATGACGTCTGGCAATAAGTCTACATGATCAAGTAATTTTTTCTCTCTTGTTATAAAGTTATCAGTGCAAACTAGTAAATCCTCCCAGTGGGTCCCCATGAATTTATTCACTTTGCCAAAAACTTATTCACACAAAGAGGTCTATATGGACCCTTTTCAGGAGCCTTGAATTATGCAGTCTTTTTTTCTGACAGCAGAGTGGTAACTTGAAACTGAAAGTTAAAATATATTTTCCATCACTAATTAAATGAAATAGATGAGAAGACTGAATTATTAAAAAATAAGTAAACATGGAGGTGCCCGTTGTGTAATGGTTATCGTCGTAGGAAATGGACACGGCGACACGAGTTCAAACCCTGGACTAGAACGATTGCATTTCACATAGCACTAATACCCTTCGGAAAGGTATGAATCCAATTATTCTATCTCCAGCTATGGGTAGATAGTAGGACAGACTGGGTTCTCCAGCCTTGGTGAGGTAACTAGTCTAGGAGAAGGAAAACTCTGAATTGAACCCTGTTAAACTCCGCTTGTTAAACTCATATCCTGTCCGTGCGGAGGGGTTGGTAAATAGGATTAAAAAATAAGTAAATCGTTGAATTCAGTTGATATTGGATCAGCACAGTGCATCTAATGCAAATATGGAAATAATTATGTCATTCAGTAAAAGCAGCTTATGGTGGGTGTCCTCGTGGTGTAATGGTTAAAGCGATGGACTGCGGAATCGCAGTAAACGAGTTCGAACTCCAGTTGTGCTATTACTTTCACTTTAGGACAAATACCCTTAGGAAAGGTATGAACCCCTTTATCCTCCCAGCTATGGATTAAATAGTTCCACTACTGTTCTTCGAGGAGACTGGCTTTGGCATTAAATAACCTACAACGGTTGATATGCCATTAATCAAAGAAACCAAAAGCTGTCGGTTTCTTTGTTTAATGGAATTTTAACTTTCAAGGATTATTAGTCCGAAAGTGAACGTAGTAGCGCGATCGGAGTTCGAACTTACTTCCAGGCTGCAATCCAGCACTTTTGCTATTACACTTCCGGGACAGGCCCTCCCCCACTGTGTAGATATTCAGTGAAGATTGTCTAAATATTTTCGCTTTGCAACTGTGACATTCAAATGATGCATAGAAAAGAAAATAATGTTACGTCATCTATAACGGCTTGGATTTATGGCATTCGTGAATAAATAGTCTCTGTATGAAGAAGATTGTAACATACATTGACCTGGCCGTTGTGCATCATTTACAGCCGCCGTCTCAGATTGACTAGTATCAACTGATGAGCCAGAATTATACAGGTGTGACATTGGAACCGGCCAAAAGGTTAAAGAATATGTTGAACCAATTATTTATTACGAGTGTTTGTACGAATTGGACGAAGACCAAACAAGGTTTGCCATGCTATTCATTTACTTGATTCTCGTTTCTTGGAACACGTTTTGGCATTGGCTCGCAGAGTGCTATTAGGGTATGGTTGGCGAATAAACTTAAATAAGAATTTGACTCCGATATCAGCGATTTGAAACTGTAAGGTACAAGTGTCGAATAATAAAAGGAATATTTGCGCAGAAGCATATTACTATATTACGTTTCCAATATTGAAAGACATTTAGTGATATGGAAGTTTCGCGTGAAAGAAATTCTGTTAAGAGTAGTAGTAAATGTTCGAGAATTTGTATTGTATTAGTGTATGGCGCAACGGTTTTCATCGTTCGAAATGGAATTCGTGACTCCAGTTCAAATCCTGAACAGGGCTATTTGCGTTTCACTTTCAGTTAATGTTCTTGATAAAGCCATGGTTCCACTTCTTCTCTCCCATCCCAGTAAGTAATTGGACAGATTAGGCTTAATAGCCTTGGTAGGGCAACCAGTCTAGGTGAGGGAAAACCTCTCAATTGAATATCTGTGAGTTGTCTATTATCAGTTCATCAAAAAAGTAGTAAATAAGAATTTATTTGCATGATTTTAGCGCCGAGTCCCATCTTCCACACACATACATGCACACAAACATATGACTTATCTACGTGCACACATACACAAACGCATACACACACGAGTATATGTGTGTCAGCAGAAACATTACGCAAGAATAACCAAATTGTGTTTCTACTAAACATATAGAATTTTTTTCTCAATAAAACTGAATTGCTTAAAGCAAATCTTTATTTTCTATCGTTCGAAAATCTTGTTCAGAATCGATCAAAAAGTTTGCAAAAAGTAGAACACTTTTTATTTAGTTGTCAAAATTGTTTGGATGCCTTTTTCTCACAACCGATTCGTTGGTCTCTTTTCTGTTACAGTATTTTAATGAATTAGGTATTACGCAATGGATTTTTGGGTAACAGTTCAAATCGAATGTCAGAATATGATATAAAAGTAAAACGGCCGACATCAGTGATTAAGCACAGAAAATTACGTTTAAATACATATTAGGGTTTCAAAGAACCAATTTATTAATCTAACAAACTTTAAGGTTAGAACAAAATCATTATGATGTAATGTTCGTATAAAATTCTTCATTTTTTATATCTATGAGGGCGTTTTTATTTGTTAGCTATTTTGAAAAGCATTCATGATTCATGATTTTATGACAAAGCCACAATTCTGACTAGTTTACATTACAGCTAGGGCTATAAGTTAATGGAATTTGATTTTTTTTATTTCATTTTTCTAAAGCCAATTTTAATGTTTCCACTTCTCGAATGTCTTAAAATTTATGAGTAAATGTATTTATTTTCTATTCAAATGATCAATGATAATTGGTCTTCTAACTAAAACGTTATTATTTGAGTAAAGTAGAATTGATACTTAGGTAACGAGGGATAAAGGAGATTTATTTATTCATTTTTTTTTTTTTAGAAAAATTCGCTCTCTCCGTTCCGTAGTAGAATTAACCCAATTAGTTGAAGTATAATACTAAAAGTAAAGTTTAGTGCCCTGTATGAAAGATAATATTAAAGGATATAGTCAGCGTATTTTAATCCCCGCCGATTTAATCGGCGAGTCTCATCGTGATCAGTCCAATAAATGAAAAAAAGTAGATTTAGTTTCGTAACGTTTACCTAAATCTTCGGAAACAGTATGCATTTTAATTACTGAATAAATTATTTGATGCCCGTAGCATTCTATTTTTCGAATAAATTTAGATACAGGCTTGTATCAAGTTGCTTGTAACCACTAACGTCAGCATTTACTTACTTTAAAATGGCTGCTATTTTTTGAGCCTACAACTGCTCAAATAAAACATTAAAAATCAAGAGTTTTTCTTTCATACATTACTGTAAAACTCTCATCTCTCTCTCTCTCATCTCTCTCTCTCTCTCTCTCTCTCTCTCTTACATCAGCCAGCACAATAATGCAACTAAACTACATTTTAAAACTCAGACAATATTACAGTTATCACTGTCTAGTTTTTCGAAATTACATTTCTACACACGAACAAAATCGAAAGCACAATACGAACAGAGATATATCAATACACACCGTCTCTGCTCACCAAGCATACTTGCATAACTACTCAAGTGCCAAAATGCACATACACGCATGCGTACATTTATCAAATCTTCCACACGTTTACACTCACTTATTCGCATCCGTTCTTTCAAGTCACGGTGATATTCACAACTAAGTTCTCTTACGAAAGTCCGAACAGAATGAAGGAAATTACTAATTTGTTTGGAAAGAGACCAGAAAAAGATAAAAAATGAAGAATAAATTAATTCTCATTCAATTATCTTTCCTTTTAAAATGCGTTTTATAAGTTTTCTATGAATTCAATTTCCTTCCCGCTAATCAGCAAACAACACAGCATCTCCTTTCCGCTTTACTTCTCAAATCAAAAGAAAAGTCTTCCTGCTTCTTTTCCTTCTTCGTTTTGAAAATGCGTCTTCACATCATCTACTCCCACCACCACTACAATCTCTTCTCATCTCCTTCTATCTGTCTGGCCGTACCTCATGAATTCCACAGTTTGCAAAACCTTACGATCATTTCATGATTTTATTAACCATATTGGAGAGGGTCTAATTCGGTTTAAACTTTGCTGGTCGATGCAGACGATTCTCCGTAAGCACTGAACCAATGTCGAACTAATATCCAAAAGAAATCAATGAAATGAAAAGTCTCGTTTTTATTTGTATATGTTAAAAAATTTCAAGAATCATTAATATCAATACAATTTTTCTCCACACACATTCAAACAAAAGTATAAAACATTACTAATTAGTTTTATACGTAGTTTTGAAGCCAAAAGCGTAAAATATTTATGCAGTATTATAGCTGTTACTGGATTAAAATCTGGGAAAAACACAACAAAAACAAATATACATAAAACAAAATAAAGAAAAACAAAAAAGCAAAAATGAAAAGTCTTAAATCAAATGTCAACGGGACTATTTTGAATAAAATCAATGTTTCATTCATAGTTAATTTCTGTATTGGTAAATATAACCTCAGTGTCCGTACTTTTACCATATCTATTTTACCTACTGGATCCAAAAGAAGATGTTGGGTTGATTGGATGTTAGGAAGATATTAATCGTGTTCCCTCCAATCACCAACGACCAATATTAGCATTTATATATCCGTGATATAAAAGGGTCATTCAATAAATAAGGGGAATGTTTTTGAAATAAAGTAAAATACATTTTTTCAAAAACTTTTTTGCGTAAACGTAAAACTCTGCATTGTCTAAAATTGCTTTATAACAAAACATTATTCTAAACTAACGAAAATTATTTGATTCTCGAAAAAATATGTGTTCTGAGGCTATTTAAAATGGCAGCAACCCAATCAGAGTGTTTTAGGCTTAAACAGAGGTCTGTCATCAAATATTTGGTGGATTAGATGTGCAAACCATGTAAACATATCTACCAACCCCTCCGCTCGGGCCGGATATGACACAAGGTCAATTTTTAAGCGGAATTTACAGGTTTGAATTCAGAGTTTTCCTTCTTCTACAGTAGTTGCCTCACCAAGGCTTAAGAACCTAGTCTGCCCTACTATTTTACCCATAGCTGGAGGGAGAATAATTGGATTCATACCTTTCCCAAGGGTATTAGTGCTATGTGAAATGCTATCTGTCTCGTCCAGGATTTGAACTCGTGTCGCCGTGTCCATTTCCAACGACGATAACTATTACACCACGGACACCTCCTTGTGTAAACCATGTGAAAGTTAGAGAAGAGTGTAGGGGAACACTACTGATTTTTAAAAAGAGTGTTATTTTGGGAGCGTAAATAGTCTCTAGAAGCTGTATTTTTTTTGTGTCTGTATTTTTGCATTTATTATCCAATCGGCGCATTTGCTCTAGTTTTTAAATTTCGTGATACTTCGGAGATGACAATATTTGAAGGATCAAAACTCAAAATAATTAACGAAATCTTTTCCGCCCCAAAATATTAAACTACAATTTCTTTGCCAGTTAAATTCATTAGTAAATCAGGAACTTCTTTTTTTTTTTGCTAATTTCAAGCCAATCTGAATAGTATAAATAACCAAAGTAATAGATATTTCTCATATTTACCCAACCCCTCCGCTCGGGCAGGACATGACACAAGGTTAATTTTTTTTAAAGCAAAGTTTAACAGGTGTGAATTTAGAGTTTTTCCTTCTCCTAGACTAGTGGCCTCACCAAGGCTGAAGAACTAGTCTCTCCTACTATTTACCCATAGCTAGAGGGAGAATAATTGGATTCATACCTTTCCCAAGGGTATTAGTGCAATCAGTCTCATCCAGGATTTGAACTCGTGTCGCCGTGTCCATTTCCTACGACGATAACCATTACTCCACGGGCACGGGTAATAGATATTTCTTCAGTATGAATGGATTTGTCTATATTTACTCAACAAACAGTAATAATGAATTATTACTTACCTAAATATCGTTCTTTTTTGGCTTTTTTTTGAGTGAAAACCTACATTCTTTCCTTTCAAGAATGGAGTTAATTTCAACACCGCTGAACTATCGTATACTCCAGTTTTAACATAAAAATGTTATTACTACTATAACAAAAATATTTTGCTTACTGCTTGCATACAGGCCAACATTTGCGTCATCAATTTATCCTCTCACTGCATCATTACAAACTGAGAAAAAGAGTTTTACACAGACAAACTATATCCTTTTATTTTAAGCTAACAATTACTACTATACTTCATTGCATGAATCTTAACCATATCCATTAAAATTATCTTCGCTCTGATTTAATCTTCGATTACAAGAAGGATTTTTTTTACTTTTATTTTTAAGTAAAATTTTCATTCAATTTAAAGAAATAGAAATTATAAATTTGTTGATCGGATTTTTATTCCTTCATTTTTTTTTCTATCCGCTACAAATGTTTGATATGCACGGATAAGTATGTTTTTATCAAAAATGTTTACAAATGAGTTAAACAAGGGTTTGTCTCTACGAACCTTAGTAAAAAAAAAAACAGTCCATAGAGTGGAAACATGATAACTCGCCGGAAAGAAATCCTGGTCACAGCAGTTAGTAAAGAATATGATGCTGACCGTCTTCTAGGACATGAAAGAACCCATAACTGTTATTTTCCTTTTAAAAAATGTACCAACACAAGCCACAAAATTCACCTTATTTATTTTGTGACCTTCATACAAACACTGAATAAACGGAAGGAAAGACAAAATAAGCTCATTTATACATTCGGAAACATTTAATGTATATATGATATATCTACAAGGAATAATAAAAAGAATACACAAATGCATCTTGCTCAGTCGGCTGCGGTTGTAGAATACACCTACTGCATCTCTGCAGAGGGGTAAGACATCCCCACAGTGAGTGTCATGGATATGACACTAAACAAGCTGATGGTGAGGTTCCAGTAATGCTGGAGCTTTGGGGAAAGTGGATTACATCTTCATTGCCATCGCTCCAAGGTTCACTCTGGTCCAGAAAGGTAGCATCTGGTGGGTTCCTGTCTGTAGGTCAGACAGAACTAAACTGCGTACTTATGCTAAACTGAATTGCTTAAAATAGAACTGTTTTGTATGCTAAACTGAATTGTTTGAAATAGGACTGTTTTTGACATTGAAACTGTATTTACGCTAAACTGAATTGTTTGAAATAGAACTATTTTGGCATTTAACTATGTGTAAATAAAAAATTCTCTTAAACTAAAATGAATTGTTTAAATTAGAACTGTTTGACTAAACTGAATACCTTGAAATAGAAATGGTTTTGACAATTAAACTGTACTCATGCTAAACAGAATTGTTTAAAATAGAACTGTTTATTTGTATATAAATAGATTTGGCATTAAATAACCTACAAAGGTTGATATGCCATAAACCCCAAACAAACAGACGTATCCCAACACATAAAATATGCACATTGCACCATGTGAACAAATAAAATGTGAAACGGAAAAAGGCTCATATGAAATTGATGGACAGTAAAATGGTCATAGCTGTAATGGCTTAACATTACAATTGCGAGACAAGAGACTATGTCTCCACAATCAAAAAAGAAAGCGAAAGGGTTCCTGGATTGCCACGTGCCACTCAACGAGGTATATCTAAAGACAAGTCAACTATCCAAGGGAGACAATTATTCATTGTGGAAATAATGTTTCAAAATCCTGCCTGAAACCCTCCTGAAATCATGGACAAACCTACAAAAAAATTATTAATAGCAAACTTGGACGGTTTACAAATGAAGAATTTGACGCAGTTATGATAAAATAATTAAAAGCAGAAAAGCTGCTGGTCTCAATAAGATTCCTCTGGAAGTATGGAAGACAAGGAAATTTGACGACATAGTTTTCCGATTATACAACGTTAACACGATAAAACGCAATAGAGTAATGAGCAAAAGTCACAGATTGGGACTATCCGTCGAAACATTGGAGGAGTAAGCGCGTAAAATGTTGAGGCAACACAATTCTTTGTTGATTTCTCCAATTCACTTGACTGCATACACAGAGGAAAGATGAAGCAAATACAACTTGCATATGGTCTTACCAAAAATGTTTCGCTCACATGATGGTGACACTGACTACTAAATTGTCACTCGAGTTTTACAAGGAGATACATTAAAACCATATTTATTTATAATCTGCCTAGATTACATACAACGAATATCAATAGATTTTATAAAAATGGTTTCACATTAAAAAGGACAAGAAGCAGACGATATTCCACAGAAACTATGACAGGAGCAGACTACTATTTGTGAGAAACACTAGATCATTATGTGCTTCTCACAAATACGCCTGCTCAAACTGAATCTCAACTGCGTAACATAGAACAAACAACAGGGGGTATTGGTCTCTACGTGAACACAAATAAAAGTGTTCCTGTATTGTAAACAGTAAGGAACCATCTCCATTTTAAGTGGCAAGCCTCTAAAATTAGCTGACAAGATCACTTACCCACGCAGCAATATCTCATCTTCTGAAAGTGAAATCAGCATATACATAGGGAATCCGTATTCAAGATTGTTGATCATATGGAAATCCGATCTCTGATAAAATAAATAAAACGGGATTTCTTCCAAACTGTGGCAGTGTCAATACTACTGTATGGATGCACCCCTGGACTCTAACAAAACGCATCAAGAAAAAGCTAGATGAGAACTACACAACGTGTAGTTTTGAATAAATCTTAGATGCAGTGCCCGACAAAGCAGCAGCTGTTCGGCAATTTAACTCCCATCTTAAAAACCATCCAAGCACTGATGGAGAATTAAGGACGAACTTATCTGCGACCTTCTCTTATAGACTTCTACAAATGAACTCACCTGTGTTGGCCAACATGTAAAGATTTACATCAACTCCTGGCGGACATTGGATGCAGTCTGGAAGACCTTCCATGGGCGATGGATGATTGGGACGGGTGGCGAGAGTGAGAGAGAGAGAGAGAGTCAAAGGACTCCGTGCTATCAGCACAACTTGATGACAAGGTTTTTTTAGTATTTTAGAAATATTGTTACTCATAAAGGAGGTTTCTAATAACTCCTCATAATCAGTCAGAAGCTATGATGTAACAAATCATTTTAAAAAATTATAGAATTCAAAAGGAAATAGATTTGTCTTACTAAAACGGATAATTAAAATAGTTATGTTTATTGATAGTTCCTCAAACCGAAAATTTAAATAATAACTAGTATATGCACAAACTAGAATTTATCCAAGAAAATGAGAGCCACGTAATTCATTGGGATTTTGAAATACAAAACGGAGCACCAAATCCCAGCTAAAATGGCAGCCCTTGTCTTAACAAATAGAAAAAAATAGTCATCTAGTAGTTTGACTTGGTTTAGTTAGTTGATTTAATGGCATATCAACCTTCGTGGGTTATTTAATGAGAAAGCTTGCCAAGCTATTACAGAAAGTCTTTCTCTCGCTGAAATCTGTCCGACAATTTGTCCTTTCAACCGACTAGTATCCTCCAGCTAACGTCCCATCCTAACAGCACGGTAGCTCTATCTATATTATTTAGAGCCCCGCCACTTTCATCCACTGGCGATCGGTGTTCAATCACTTATGTCTCACTTTATTCCTATAGGTTAATCTCGTGGATTTTTCCTGTGGTGTAATGGTTAACAAGCTAGATTAAAAAACCTTCATACAGCCTTGTAGTACAACTAAGCAAAAAGCTTAGTAAATTACATTTACTAGATTTTGCCGTTCCAGCTGACAACAAACTGAGAATAAAAGAAAGGGAAATGATTGGCAACTATCTTGATCTTCTTCGAGGTCTGAAGAAACTGTGGTACATGTAAATGACAGTGATACCAATTGTAAGTGGTTTACATGGAATGGTCCCAAAAGTTCTGAAAAAGAAACTAGGGAAATGGAGAACAAAAGCGTCCAGAATAGAATACTCTTAAAATCAGCCACAATCCTTAGAAGAGTCTTGGAGAACTGAGGAGACTTGATGCTACTCAAACTTCCCACAAGGGATAAAATAATGATAATATCAAATAAAACACTTATGTTTTCTGCTGATTTTTGTTATTTTCTCTTAGTTATGACTTTCACCAAAATTCTTAGCAATAATTTTCAATGATGATTTTAACAGTTTTTCTCCCTCAAAGTATAAGTTACATTCATCCTCTCTTAGTTATGTCTTTCACCGACACTTATAGCAATAACTTTCAAGCGAGATTTTAATAGTCATTCTAGTTACATTCATTCTCAATTAGGCTTTTTCCTGTTATTTCGTATATTATTATCTGGAATCTAACAGAAGAGATTGGAAAATCGGAGTTATGGAAAACTTTCAGAAATCCTCAACATTCATTCTTTCTTGGTGTTTATAGATCACCTTTTTATCTTCAAACTCTTTGGCTAGTTTTGTCCCACTAGCAGCAATATCTTAAGCAGAACTTTTGCCTACTTCTAGGCCAATTTAGGGTGAGGATCTAAGACTAAATACACTTTGAAGATAAGGCCATTATATTTATTACAAAGCCCCAGTAACTTACCACTGATTTCGTTCCATAGTGATTTCTGAGTAAAATTATAACTGAGAAATATCTCCGTGCCTTTTTTTCAGTTATCACTAGTTTATTAAATATTTTTTGTTTTCGCATTTTCACCGTTGTTATTTCATAACATTTGATCTCTAAATTTACGTAGATGATTAGAGAATTAAATTTCTCATTTTAAACAGACACCCATCAGTACCAGTTTGTAAAAGTTATATTCTCACAAAATCTATAGGGGCGGTGTTTTATTAATAACTGGAGTCTTCATATTGCATTATCTCAAAAGATAATCAAATTTTTCCTAAATTAAATCCAGTAAAGCAACCGAAATCCACAAGTCAACCATCCAAAAAGTTTAGATTGAATTTAATGCATCTGGTATCAGGAATCATAGTGATTCTGTCAATATATCCCCAAACATGATCTACTAGAAATTTCAATCTTAGTTTGGAACTATTACCGATATAATCAAATGAATAACATATAAAATAATTCAAATCCTACATAAAGTTCCACTAATCAGTTAAGCAAAACAGGAAATGCGATGTATCATAGAGATAAATCAAAGTTTAGATAAATTATAACATTCTGACGATTTGACAAAGTAAATTTTTCTGTTGAAGATATTTGCATATACAATTAAAGGTATCTTTGGAACGCATAATGTACCATAGGGCTCTATAGTAGTTGGAAGCATTGAAATCGAGGAGGTGAAAGAATTCATCTACCTAAAACGGATGGGGAATATGTGTCGAGCTATGGATGCAGAAATCTCTTGGAGAATAAGATCAGGATTGAAGGCGTTTGCCTTGGTGAAAGATGTGCTCAAGGCAGATCGGGATAAGAACCCATGTAGCAAACCTCTTCAAATGCACCATTTTGTCTACGATGTTATCAAAGCGACATATAGATTACCACAAAGAAAAACAGAGACTGCTTAGGACACAGACGGCTATGGAAAGATCCCCACAGCAAATATCGTTGTGTGTGCGCATCCAAAACGAGGCAATTCAGGTGTGGGGGACATGGTCTAGGAGCACTGAAAACATTAGTTTCACTGGGACAGACATGTCGCAAGATTCGCAAACAAAAGGTGAAGAAAAATTGAAATACATTGAGGCCAGCGATATGGAAAATATCAGACAGCCTGTCCAATAAGAATAAGGAAGGAAACATACACAATCAAAACAGGCACTCTTAATGATGTTTGAATCAAATAAGATATATATATGTATTATTCCACAACCACAGCATGGTATTGCACGAATAAGAAGATAAAATTGTACAATGAACACATTTCTCTACTTTCTTTCTGTAAGTGGCGGATACCAGCTCTTCAACAGATACTTAGTATCATGTTTTTCTTATCGTCTAACGGCAAATCCAGTCAATCAAAAACTCTTTCTTAGTATCATTTACACGCCAAAAGCTAATAAAAACTCGACAGTTTTAACATGATATATCACAAAGGAAGTGGCGAATTTTCTTGTTCTTCATACATCCAATTCTGCTCTGCCAATTTGATCTTTGTGAATCTTCGTGTAGTGTGATGTTTAGCTCGTCAGGCTAGCAAACAATAACGAGTTCGATTCGTAGCTGTCCTTCTCTTCTGACCTTTCTGCCAAACTAAATTAATCAGAGTAAATGACTATATGCGTTTAATGACATTGCTGAATATATTTTTACTCAGTAAAAAGTATCTATCCATTCGCTTTTTATTGGTCAAAATATTCCCCTAATTAATGTTTTTATATACCTTTATGCAATAATCTTACATATATTCTAATTTAAGTAGTTAATAAGAAATTTGCTTGAAGATCACTTTCGGTGGATATTAAGCTCAATGTCGAATCTCGTTGCAGAGTTTTGAAGAAATCTACCGTCTACAAAAAGAAAAATCAAGAGATGATGTCGAGTTCCTTTCCATCAGGAAAAGGCTAAAGTCAGACACGCGGTGTCAGAAAAATGCCACTTTATTATTTATTTTACTTTATTATCAGTTTTGTAACCCCCTTTCAGAAAAGCCTAAAAAAGGGGGAGACGCCAAGTGGTACATTCGAGTCGATGAAGAGAGGTCCATTGTCAACTAAATTGTATCCCACCTCTAATGGCGTTCAGGGTGATTTCTCTGACTCAAAAATCCCCAAACCTCGTGTGACTGTTCCTTGCATCCGCAGCGTGAGTTGCGGTGGTTGACTCTTTGTTGTCGGTCACACTGCCGAGCACTAGTTTCATTGGTGTGGGGATGCGGTCACTTTATTTCCCATGTCACATTAAAATTTACATAATTATTAATTCCAAATAAGGAGAAGTACTATGTAATTAGAACTTAGTTATCTCTGGTGAGAAACAATGACTAGTGTCAGCGTGAATAAAGACCTCCACCCACATTATCATAATAATGTTAAAAATTAGACTGGAAATTGTTTTATTCTCTTGGTTATTAGGAATTAACTCCATTGTGTTAACATAAATCTCGTTACGATGTGCTTTTTAAGTGTTTTACGGTAGTATCCAAAACTTACATCATTACTATATAGATTCTGTTTTTTTTTAATCGACTATTAGAGATTTTCTTCTTAATCAGGAATTTCTTGTTGTATACAGATCCGCGGTCTATACTTCGAGAGATATTATCTGACACATCGAAATCTTGATTACAAAACTTATCTTGAAAAATCAGTTACTGATATCTGATCTCAGAAAAGTGGTTATAGAAATCACGTGACAATTTTTATAGCCATTTTGACTGGAGAGTTAAGTCATACGACGCAACTTCGCGTCAAATATCATGACTATTTGTAATAAGTAATGTTCCCTTTCCTGAAAAAGTAAAAAAAATTCTGAAAATAATAAGAAATCCTTTTACTGCAAAAGGCCATTTTCCTTTTTTTATAATTAAATATATTAGGGTGCTTTTTTTTCTTTTTTTCTTTTTTTTCTTTTTTTTTCCTTTCTTCTGCTTCGCTTTTTCACTTCTAACTTTAACGATGGAAGCACTTAACTGGCTTTATTTATTTTGAAATTCGTTCACCAGACTACCAAGATTTTTTCTCTTCCTTCTTAACTTTCTATATTAAATATACAGTTTACCAACGATTCTGCAAGGTTGTTTATAAACAGAATACAATAGAGAGATGTACAAAAGGCTGCATCATCCTTTCCTTTAAAACGGTGATCTGGGAATCACCAACAACTACAGGGGCATAAATCTTACTTCTATAGCGGCAAAGATTTATAAGACTTTGATTCGCAATCGCATCGAAACTGAAATTAAGAAAGTTCTTTTGAAAAATCAGAATCACAGATTTTAACAATGCTTCGAATCATCGAAGGAGTTCGTGCAAAAAATCTCGAAGCAACACTATTGTTTGTAAATTTTTACAAGGCATTTGATTTGACACACAGGGGAAAGATGGAGCAAATACTTTTAGCTTATGGTCTCCCCAAAGAAACTGTTACAGCCATTATGATGCGCTACAGAAACACGGAAGTGAAGGTTCGCTCACCAGACTTCTTCGACATTGTTACTGCAGTTCTGATAGGAGATACATTAGCACTCCATCTGTTTATAATCTGCATTGACTACATACTTTGAACGTCGATAGATATAATTAAAGAAAATGGCTTTGCAGTAAAAAAGGCTAGAAGCAGACGATATTCCGCAGAATCTCTAACGGACACAGACTATGCAGATTGTATAGCGCTTCTTGCAAATACACCTGCCCAAGCTGAATCCCTGCTGCGCAGAATGGAGCAGGCAGCAGAAGACATTGGTCTCTGCGTGAATACAAACAAGACGGAGTACATGGTTTTTAAACGAGGAGTCATCTCCACTGTAAATGGTGATCCTTGGAAGTTAGTAGACAAGTTCATGTACCTCAGCAGCAGCGTCTCATCTACTGAAAGTGATGCTAATATACAACTAGAGAAAGAGCGGACTGCTATCGATAGACTATCGATCATATGGAAGTCCGATCTATCCGATAAAATAAAAGGAGATTTCTTCCAAGCAGTGGTTGTGTCAATACAACTGAATGGATGCACTACATGGTGACAAAACGTCTAGAGAAAGAGTTAGGTGGGAACTGCACAAGGATACTGTGAGTTATATTGAACAAATCC
The DNA here is from genome assembly GCA_963585895.1 of Sepioteuthis lessoniana. Lineage (NCBI taxonomy): Eukaryota > Metazoa > Mollusca > Cephalopoda > Myopsida > Loliginidae > Sepioteuthis > Sepioteuthis lessoniana. The sequence continues at coordinate 90,154,033 of OY757916.1, forward strand.
TGGAAGCAATACTCTATGAAACAACAGCAGTAAGGTGATCTACCTCTTATCTCTAAAACCATCCAAGTAAGACGAACAAGATATACGGGACACTGCTGGAGAAGCAAGGACGAACTCATAAGTAACATTCTCCAATGGATTCCTCCACAAGAACGTGCCAGTGCTGGTCGACCAGTAAAAACGAAACCACAACAGCTCTGCGCAGACCCTGGATACTGTTTAGAAGACCTGACGGGAGTGAAATATGATAGGGACATATGGAGAGAGAGTCTGGGAAATCGGTGCTGACAGTGCAACTTGATGATGATATTAAGGTGTATCTAAAGTATTTTCACTTTTTAATTACATGACATTATTTATGTTTTTAAAGCTAATGTTAGTAGTTATCTATCCCCCTACTACAGCAGGATATGGCAAAAAGACAATTTTAAGCTGATTATAAGTGGTTGGAAGTCAGAGTTTTCCTTCTTTTAGAAGATGTTGTACCTAAGACAACAAGAACTGTTTGCCCTACAATCTTACCCATAGCTCGTGTGGGAGAAATAGATTCCTATTCTTCTCAAGAAGTGAATTGCACTCCGTCCAGGATGTGAACTTTTAACAGCGATTACATTTCCAGAGACAATAATTGTTGCACCAACACGCTAATGCAATGCTATAAATATGGTAGATTTTAATGGCGTCCGTGTGTTCTATTTCTTCTCCAGCTTGCATTTCAAAGTCTTATAATTAACGACTGATGATCGTCAAATTCTTAGATTTATTTTACGGAAAAAATTACGAATCATAAAAATCTTAAATCACTTCTGAGAAGTATAATTTGATATCATTTAATTGTCTTTCCGCTTCCCAAATTCTACAAGCAATGCCAACTATATTACAGCCCACTTTAAAATAACCGCTAAAAATTTTCAAAATCTCAATTATTGCCACAGAATAAAAATGGACTGACGAATAGTACTACTAGTACTATTAATACTACTACTACTAATAATAATCTTGAATGTCATTGATATATAAGAAATAAATTACGATCTGATTGATTGTTTCGTTGCGTTTTATGGCAAATAAACCCTTCTGGGTTTTTCAATGTCTAACCCTGTTGATTTATATATATATATATGTGTGTGTGTGTGTGTGTGTGTGTGTATAATTTGTAATTATACATGTATAGGGAAAGGAGTAGTGGACTCCCCTACACCTCGGTGTAGTAGCTATTGAAAAGGGAGCCTTCTGGTCGCCCTCAACTACGGTTGACAACAACAACAATTATTTTTAAACAAATCAGAGCTCATTTTTTTGCACACAGTCAAATGGTTTCAAGTATTACAATTAATCTCAAATAACTCTATTTAATATTAATAATTATCCCAAGTAAAAGATTTCAAGTATTGCTATCTACCTAATAATTCTATTTAACATTATTGATTTGTTTATACAGAGTTAAATGATTCCAAGAACTAGTGCGTAACACAAATAAGTAAGTAAGGTTAGCGACCATAGTCGAGGGTGACCCGAAGGCTCCCTTTTCGATAGCTACTACACCAAGGTGTAGGGGAGGGCGCTACTCCATTCCCTGGATTGCTCCACTTTACCCTTGAACCGTACCTTATAATGCTGAGTGTTAAGCAAGGTGGTATCAAGTTCCATTTTTAAAGTCTTTGGTATGACTCGACCTGGGATTGAACCCAGGTCTCCCGGGCCATTGGCGAACACTCTAACCGCTGGGCCAATTGACCTGTTGATAGGATCCTAACAAGTACTAGCACTCCGGGTTGGAGTGAACCTGCGAGTTATAGCAATGAAGAGGTTCTCAAAGCACAACAACTGGAGCCTCACTACCAGATTGTTTAGTGCCATATCCAGGAGACTAGTTGATGGGGGAGTCTCATCCCTCTGCAGAGGTGCAGTTGGTAGATTCTACAGCCCCAATAAACTGGGCTTACTCACAATCTGAATAAAGGAAAATAATTCAATAGATCCTTATATATATATATATATATATAGTAGCGAGCATAAAGATCGGAACTATGTTAAGAAAAAGTCTAAATGTGAAATAACATTTTATTTTAAAGTTTCATAGAACAGTTTATCAAAGAAAAATAAGGATATAAAGGTAAATTATATAATTCCAAAATATAAAGCTCAATAAACTTATTTTGATAAAGTTATAAGAATGATTATATAACATTCGAAAAAAAGTAGATGATCAAAAACATCGGAACCATTAACAAAATCATACTATTATAATGGATACACTATATCTAAATGAAAAGAATGTTCATAATTTATTTGTACTTGATATGTAGACCTTTACTTTCAGTAACAGCTTGATATCTTTTCCTACACAAGGAAATTAATATCTTGCATTCATCAACGGATATTTTCTCCCATTCTCCTTTAGAATTAGTCCATAGTTCTTCGACGTTTCTTGGATTCTTTTCCTTAGCTCTTTCATTCGGTAACTTCTAAACATTCTCAACAGAATTCATGTCTGAGTTTTGAGAAGGGCACTCCATAACAGTAACACCCTCCACAGAAAGAAATGTCTTAACGGACTCCGCCGTGTAATACAGGGATTTATCTCGGTTAGTTTCAATATCTCTTTATATACAGTTGCATTAATTTTACCTTGTAGCCTGACCAGAAGTCCTGTAACAGCAATAGAAAATATGCCAAACATCATCACACTTCCTCCTCCAAAATTAACGCTCCTTATAGTGCAGCGAGGCGAATATCGTTTCTTAAGACTGAGTCGAACAAACCTTCCCCCGTTGCAACCGAACAAGTTAAACTTTGACTCATCGCTGAAATGAACACAATCCAATATAACGTGTTCACTGGCAAATTTCAATCGGCTCATTTTATTCTGTTTAGAAATATAAAGCTCCGTAGAAGCTCGAAGACTGCTGAGATTTATTTCATTAAATATTCGGGAAATGGTGTGCCTTGATATTTTAATGCCAAGGTTAGCATTATCTCTTTTAGAGATCGCAGTTGCTGTCGCAAGTCGATCCTTTTTTTATTCATTAACCATCCATCAGTCTTCCCTTGCAGTAGTTTTCCTTGGCCTGCCAGGTGGGTTCTTGGCTTCACATGACCCAGTTTCCTCAAGTTTTCTTCAGAATATTATGAATAACACTTTTAGATTTCCCCACAGTCTTTGAAATGTCCCCAAACGAGAGTTTATATTCATTGCGTAACTTGAATATCAGTTTTCTTAGTTCCAATAATAACACAGATTTGAGAAAGTTGATTGAGCTTTATATTTTGGAATTATATAATTTACCTTTATATCCTTATTTTTCCTTGATAAAATGTTTTATGAAACTTCAAAATAAAAAGTAATTTCAGATTTTGACTTTTTTCTTAATATCGTTCTGATATTTATGCTCGTTACTATATATATATATATATATATATATACACCACCAGTCAAAAGTATTTGGTCATCCCGAAAAGTTTTTCTTTCTCTTCCTAAAATTTCCATTTTTATGAAGCAAGTTAAGAACCACAAGGTTTTCATTTATTATACAAAATACAAATCTTTCTTAGTCCTTTAACTGAAGTCTTGGCCGGCGCAATCAGCGGACTTAAATCCCATTGAGCTCGTGTGAGATGAACTTGACTGAAAGTTCAGTGTTAAACAACTCGCAAGTGCAGCTCACCTCTGGCAAATCTCACAGAAAAGCTGACCAGAAAAGCTGACCAGAACTATTTTCAGTCTACCTCCAGTCTTTGATGGAAAGAATGGTGAAAATCTGTCAAGCAGAGATAACGAACAAAAGAGTTCATTTTGATGAATGAATAGTTTAAGAATTTTTTGATATATTGTGGTTTAATTTGTATTTAATGTGACTCCTTTTTTATTGGTTGCCTAACCAAAGCTAAAGAATCCACTCTTCCAAACTATTTTCCTATTCCAGTAGAATAATTCACTACTACGCAACAAATTTTCCTTTTCAACACTTATCAGATCTTGAATCCATAGTCATTCCTTCTAGACCGCTTCACCTGCTGAATTTTAAGAGCCTAATTTGCTCTAATAATTTACTCATAGGTGGGTACACACACACACACCCACACACACACACACACACACACACACACACACATATATATATATATATGGGAAATATAAATAGATCCGGCAATATGAAACTGTATTGATATAGAAAAACACAAAAACCTCAGAGGATGATTTTATTAATATTTTTCATCTTTATACATACATATATATATATATATATATATATATATATATATATATACTGAAACCTAGGAAACATTTTAAGGATATCTTTAAAAAACAACATTTGGGCGCTTTGTGTAGATGTTGAAAAGTGGAAGCCGATCATGTAAAATCGATCAGTGTGGAAAAACTAAGATTTACAATGGTTTTAAAATATTTAAAATACTGTAAATCGAACACTCCATCTCGAAACAAGGACTTTGAACCTCAGTCTTGGACACTATCCAGTCTGATCATGGTGGTAACATTTACGGTAACATCTGTTTGTACAAAGCTGTACTTGCAAATCTTATGAGATCTCATGAGAGCAAACGAGTGGGCTGATTTTACACTGGTCCTTCTGCAGCAATGTAATGGTAATTCTTGTCAATTCTGTGACTAAGTATATGTGTCTAAGAAACTAAAAAAGTGCACAGGACTAATATCAACGCTAAAGACAGTTATATTGCTTGTAATATTTTCAGCAGGGCTTGCAAAGGTGAAGTTAGTTTGAAGAGACAGATGCGTTCGTATAGGTATTTTTTGCGGGACTGAGGAGATCGTCTTCAGTAAAAAAAAACTGCTAGTTACTATATATATAATTTTTAATTATGAACGTTTTATTAGATTATTGCATTTCTTTATTTCTATGACCAGCCCGATGAAGATATAATTTCTTCACACATAGATATGATGATATCCCAGTTATAAGAATTTATCTCTATCTTTCAAATATATTCCCTCAAACTCATTCAGTACTTATTATGATACATCATACTCTGTTTGATAGAATAACATTTTTCTACAAAAATATGTGTCGAAATTGATTTTTTAACAATTTAACAGTGAATAATAATTAAACTTACTATTTGATATTCATTTTTCTGCCTTTATCTCTAAGGGTATTTATGGCAGAATCTTCCATTAAACAACACGTCTACATAGAGTGGTCGTCTGGCAAATGAAATCCCCTCAAGTGTTACAATTTTGCCAACTATTGATACAAGAAACTATTATAGAAAGCTCTTGAGTTTAATAACTTCTCCTTCAGATGAAGGACAAATATTGTGGAGGAAATGTCTCACAGTTTTATTAGCAAATCAAACTTTTATGGAAGTATCTGCCACGGCAATTCAATCTTGTGATCTGGTATGACTGTAGGCGATTGCAACATCAAAACCTCCTCAGTCAATTTCAGTTTACCTTCAGGGCCTACCGTTCACATCCTTCATTGATTTCACTTCCTTCCATCAACATATCTACATTGGTTAATTCAATTTTGAAAATTATATAATTAGATTGATAGTTGATAGAAAACGAATTTTAGTTTAACGGCTAAAATATAAATTGTATATGAGAAAGGAAGAAGAAATACATTATTAGATTAAGGGACGGAAAAACTGAGCATAAACAGATAATGAACATTAAAGTAATATTGGACTGTTATAAAGTTTCAACGTAAATTTGTATATGTTTTTCTCAGTCGCACATAACAGAAATAAGTTCTATTATGATAATATGTCACGTGTATCTATATATCTATTTCTTCTCTGTTGCGCTTAAGGGAGATAAATTCTAATATAATAAAACACCACGTCATTTTTTTTAGGAAAACTAAACGGAGATAACTATTAACTTAGCGATATCGAATATACTTTCACGGCAGAGAAAAAAAATTGTTTCAAAGAAATCATCCGTAGCTATATATAATGAAACCACCGTTGTAATATTCATTATTTGGGCTATTTTATGTTAAGAGGTTAGGTAATCGCGTTCACTGTACAATCATTTTTTTGTGTAAAAACAATGTTGAATTTTTTTTTTTTGGCACAATCCTATCGTATGCAAATAATTCTAAAAAATATATATTTGGCCCCTAGAAAAAAACCTAACAGGTATTAACACTCCGGGTAAGTGTGGATCAGAGATTAATGGCAATGAAGGGGTACTACACTCCATATATCGTAGTAAGCGAGTTCGAACTCCAGTCGTGCTATTACGTTCACTTTCGGATACATACCCTTGGGAAAGGTATTGACCCCCTTATCCTCCCAGCTATGAGTTAAATAGTACCACTACTATTCTTCTAGGAGAATAGATTTGCCATTAAATAACCTACAAAGGTTGATATGCCATTAAACAAAGAACCCAAACCCACTCCATATATTTCTAAAACTGAAGCTTCACCATCAGATACAGATTAGTGTCATACCCAAAATACCCTTTTTTTGTGAAGGTTCTGAATACTCTTCAGGGGACACAATCAGCGTATTCTAAACCCCACTGACAAGATGATCATAATTTGAATTATAAAGTTATTTCTTATTTTCTAGAATACAGAGTATGATTCGAAGTCTGAATTGGAAGTTTAGGAAGGTGCATTTAGCAGCCGTCCATCCGATAACAAACAGAATAGCCAGTCTCCTGGTGTGAAAATTATTTGTATTTGATGCCTTATAAGTATGTGACAATTATTTGCACTTGAAGCTATGTTTACTAAGGATTGTTATTCTTACTTACTTGAAACCCTTGGGGAAATGGTTAAAGCGCTGGAATTCAGAATCATTGTACCCGAGTTCGAACTCCAGTCACGCCATACGTTCGCTTTTAGACAAATACCGTTGGTAAAAGTATGAACCCCTTTATCATCCTATCTATGGGTTAAATAGTACTACTAAGGTCCTTCTAAAAATGATGGATTTGTCATTAAATAACCCGAGAAGTTTGATATGCCATTAATTAACAAACAAAAATCACCATATAACTAAGCAAACAAAAAACCATCTCAGTTCAAAAGCAATGAACATTTCAACGCAATTATTTATATTTAAAAGATTATTAACTTAAAATAAAACAGATGATTCTGCATGTAAATTTTCAAAGATAAACCTCTTGAATTCAGATTGCTTAAAGAGTTGCAACATTTCACTTTATATTATTCTTAAATAAATTTTAGTTAAATCTATTAACGATGCAACAAAATTAAGTTTACTTTAAATATTTAGATAATATTTTTGAAAACCAATTTTTATTTTATTTATCAAATTTTAAGAGATGATTTTCATGAATATAACTTTTAATACTGACGAAATGATTATCTGTAAATTATATGTTTGGTTTGGTTTGGTTTCTTTGTTTAATGGCATCTCAACTCTTTTTAGGTTATTTAATGCCAAAGCCATTCTCTAATAAGAACAGTAGTGGTACTATTTAACCCATAGCTGGGAGGATAAGGGTATTTGTCTGAAAGTGAACGTAATAGCGCGACTGGAGTACGAACTCGCGTACTACGATTCCGCAGTCCATTGCTTTAACCATTACACCACGAGGACACCCCCTAAATTATATGTGAAAATGAAAGCAGTAAATAAAAACAGAAAATATTTTTAAGAAATTAATATGTATGTCAGCATGATCCTTATTCGCGTCAGTATATATATTTGACTGATGAAAAAGGTTTCTAGCATTTTCGAACAAAATCTTTTATTCATATGAATTCATCAAATCATTTTCCTTGTCTTTTATGGCCTTTCATCACTTTTTAGGGGGGGGGTAAATGGTGTAATTCATAACAAATAAACAATTGTGTGATTGATTCTATTAATTTTTCAACAAGTTAAAGTTTTGAACTCCCTGGAACCGTAAACGAGGCAAGGACTGTTTTACGCAACAAAACGCACACACAAACACACGTGCATGCGCACACAGATCCATCTATCTATCTATCTATCTATCTATCTATCTCAGTCTGTTCATCTGTGGCCATCTTATTCTATTAATACCCGCATTAATCAGTCAAAAGGGTTAGAATGCTCGCCAGTGGTCTGGGAGACCAAGTTCAATCCCAAATGGAGTCATACAAAGGACTCAAGAATTAGTACTTGATGCCTCCTTGCTTAATACTCAGCATTATAATGAATGGTCCGGGAGACCTGAGTTCAATCCCAGTTCGCGTCATACCAAAGACTTTAAAAAATGGTACTTGATAACTCCTTGCTTAACACTCAGCAAGATAAGGTATATGTCAAGGGTAAAGAGGAGCAATCCAGGGAAAGGAGTAGCGCCCTCCCCTACACCTCGGTGTAGTATCTATTGAAAAGAGAGCCTTTGAGTCACCCTCGACTATGGTCGCCAACTTTACTTTTTTACTTATAAGGTACGGATCAAGTGTGAGTGGAACAATCTAGAGAAAGGAGTAGTGCCACCACCTACACATGGATGTAGTAACTATTGATACGGTCGGCTAACTTACAGCTAAACTTATATATATATATATATATATATATATATATATATATATATATATATATATATATATATATATATAAGTTTTTTTAAAAAGCACCAAGACCAATCGATATCCAGCTGGTAGAATAAAAATAATATATTATTACTTATGAATATAAATAATTATAACTATCTGTGCCGATACAGGATGTAGCTTTGAAGACCTACCGGAAGCGATGGACAATAGAGAAGGGTGGCGGTCGAGGGTCAGGGTGATCCATGCTGATGGCGTGACATGATGATTATGATGATGATGATGATGTACGTATGCGTGGTTTGATTTATTTGTTTAACGTCATATCAACTCTGGCTGGTTTATTTAGTTATAAATTTTAATTCGTTTGAAAATATTTATAATCAGAACTATATTTTCAATGTTGCATTAAATTTGTAAAACTTCTACTTTGTCTATCATTATTTGCTAGCACAAATTTGTAAATCAAGAATTTCTATCTAATGGGCATAATTCCTAAAGTAAATAGGTGATATCTCCACACTAGCCGGAACCCCTCTTAAACTAGTTGACAAATTCACTTACCTTGGAAGCAGCGTCGAATCAACCGAAAAGGACATCGACACGCGGTTAACAAAGGCATGGACAGCCATCAATAGACTATCGATCATATGGAAATCAGACCTAACCGATAAAATGAAACGCAGTTTCTTCCAGGCAGCTGTCGTATCGATACTGCTGTACGGATGCACTACTTGGACGCTAACAAAACAGCTGGAGAAGAAGCTAGACGGCAATTACACAAGAATGCTGCGAGCAATTTTGAACAAGTCCTGGCGGCAACACCCCACAAGACACCAACTATATAGCCACCTGCCTCCTATCACGAAAACTATCCAAGTTAGACAAACCAGACATGCAGGACACTGCTGGAGAAGTAGGGACGAGCTCATAAGTGATGTACTCTTATGGACCCCCACATATGGCCGGGCAAAAGCAGGACGACCAGCACAAACATACATTCAACAGCTATGTGAGGATACGGAATGTAGCCCTGAAAACCTGCCAGGGGCGATGAACGATAGGGAAAAGTAGCGAAAGAGGGTCAGGGATATCCGTGCTAGTGGCACGACATGATGATGATGATGAAAGTAACTATTCCTACTTAATAATAATCATTGGTTTGCACTGTTATATGTTTTCATGTATTCCTTTCTAACACCAATAACTTGCATCTTATTATATGATTTCAAGTAAATAATAATAATAATAATAATAATAATAATAATAATAATAATAATAATCATGATTACAAAAAAAGAAGGATAAATACCTGGACCTTGCTAGGGAATTGACAAAAAACTGTGGAACATGAAAGTAACGGTTGTACCATTTTTCGTTTGTGCTCTTGGTACAGTTCCAAAAGGTTTGGTAAAAGGACTAGAAGACTTGGAAATAAGTGGACGAGTGGAGACAATCTAAACTACTGCGTTGTTGAGATCGGCCAGAATACTGAAAAGAGTCCTAGAGACTTGTGGTGACATGTTGTCACTCATACTCCAGTGAGAGACCATCGGCTAACACTGATGTAGGAACTGTCAAGGACTAATAATAATTACAAACAAATTACCTAATCTTAGCCAGAAGACAAGATCTACTTATAGTCTGCAAACAAAAAAAAACAACAACAAAAAAACGAGAACCTGCCGAATAGTGGACTTTGCAGAGTAAAATTAAAAGACAACTAAAACAGAGATAAAAACCTCGGCCTTGCTAGAGAACTAAGAAATGTAACATGAAGGAGATCGTCGTAATTGGAGCGATTTGTAAATAAGAGAAGTGGAGACCATCCAGACAACAGGATTATTAAGATCGGCCAAAAAACTGAGAAGACTCCTGATGACTTGGGAGATGTTCTGTCACTCAAACACGAGTGAGAAACTATCAGCTAAACCTAGTATATAAAAAAAACTCTCAAAAGAGTAAAATAATAATAATAATAATCTTGAGTAAACAATTATAGCTTCGAATAAATAGTCTTCATAAAATAAGTTTACTGACTGTTGTATCGTATAAAACTTTTCCTTATACGAATAATTTCTAAGCAGTTCTCTTTGACCAAAGATGGCATTCTAACAAGTATTATCACTCTCGGTCAGATTTGACATGGGAAAAATTATAATATCAATGAAAGTGTACTCCACACTCCTGAAAGCACCAGAACCATAGCCTCACCATTGCATGGGACAAAAGATCAATTTCTAAGTAGAGTTTAACAAGTTTGAATTCAATTTTCCTTCTACCAGACCAGTTGTTATATGAAGGTAAAAGAGCTTAGTCCCCTTTACTATTTACCTATAATTGGGGGGAGAATAGTTTGATTCATTTATTTCCCAAGGGTATTTGCGCTATGTGGAATTCACACAGTCTCGTCAAGGGTTTGGATTTGTGTCACCACGCTCGTTTGTTGCGGCGATAATCAGTTCAATACGAGCGTCACTGGATGCAGTTTAATATTACATTCAGTATACCATAGCGTTTGTCTTTTCCTCTCTCTCTCTCTCTCTCTCTCTGTCTTTGTCTCTCCCCCTCTCTTTCTCCCTCTCTCTCTCTCTCTCTCTCCATATATATATATATATAGAGAGAGAGAGAAAGAGCCAAAGAGAAAGAGAGAGAGAGAGAAATAGTTAATAAGAGAGAGAAGGCGTGGATGATAGTTTTTAGCAGATAATAGAAAGGTGATGCCTTTTTTTGAAAAACATCAGCAAGCTGTAATCTGTGGAGAGATTCTTAAATCAGATATTGTGGTTCACTATGTATGGAGTGTGAAAGGACACGCTAATTTCTATGGAACAATATTAAAGAATAAGACGACAGGAAGAAACGGAATTCATGTGCTACTCAGCTCATCCAAACAGCATTGATATCAACACTAGATAAAAGCTACTAATGAAGTAAGAACATAATTAGATTTAAGTCAGCAAAGATCACCACAGTTGTGTCTTGCAGGGCAAAAGCCAGTCGATAAAAGTACTGGTAAAGCTTGTATGAAAGTCCTGACTTTAATATCTAGATTGACGTTGTGCATAAATGTATCGATTTTTATCAGAATCAAATCAGTATTACATGGAATCACCGATGATTACAAGGTTCTCAAAAAGATTACCGAAAGCAGCAGAAATTTGAAGTATGTGGTTGAAATCTTGTCATAAAAAGTAGTGAAAAAATATAAGATGTTAATATGTCCAGTCTTTCATTACTATGCAATTTCTAAATACCCAGTCGAAAGAAAAAAATCCCCGAAGTGTAGAGGTTAACGAGCTAGACTGTGACATCGTTGTAAGCGAGTTCGAACTCTAGTTAGGCTATTACGTTTACCTTCGGACTAATACCCTTGGGAAAGGTGTGAACTTCATTATCCCCTTCCATTGGTAGATTAAATAGCTCCGCTATAGTACTGTTTGCTGGATGGTTTTGGTATTGAATAACTCATAAAGGTTGATATGACATAAAACAAAGAAACCGAATCAAACCATTATTACCCAGAGGAAAGATCGGGTTATTAACACATGGTAAAAAGCTTCGAACATAGCTTAAGATTGGCAGAAATGAACAATCCAAGAATTAATTGTGTATTTTCTTGAAAATATGAGGTGTGTTTAAAACGTATCAAGACTTAAGCTGAATTTACCAAGAGAGAATTAACCATTTTCTTCAATCTATGTGATATGTTAACAATGTATCAAGAATAAAACTGTATTTACCAGAAAAGGAATAAGAATTGTGCGTAATATTAGTTTTCTTTTCAATCGTCTCTGTTCTCTCAGACAAAATATTACTAAAAAATGCTAACATCAGAGAAATCTTATTTCACTATTCAGTTTTATAAACAGAATAGTAAAAAAATTATGAATTCATTTCCATAATTTATTTTATTCTATTATCATATTATCATAGTTTAATTTCAGTTAGAAATATTTTGTCTACTAGGCAAAAAATAGAACTATGACTATTTCGTTGATGATGGTTGAAGTAAAGCAAATAGAAAACACAACTTTCTTCAAATATAGGACTTTCCGTTGGTTTTTTTTTCTCTCTTTAGTACCTGAGACAGTGGAAATATGTAGAAAAGAATGGCGTTCGCTAGCTGCTTATGTAGATAATCGCAAATCTTTTACATTCAAGTGGGGGTTTCTCTGTTACAGAGGGGACAATCTCTTCTTGAATCTTTAAAGTTATTTCTGAGTTCGTTCTCAGGGCGTTTTTTTTTCCCACAACTGTGTCCAGCCGTGAAGTCTCCGTGCTCCTTTTTATGGGGGTTTCCAATAAGTGAATCCAAACTTCCCTCTGTGCAGGCGATACGTTTGACCCACTCTCGTGGCTTCGTAAATGACTGGATAAGTTTTGACCATTTCGGCAACAATACGTTAATTGTTATTTTTAAGCTGGGATGTTGAATATAGTATGTAGCAAATTATTGCAAATTTGATTGTATTTAGTCTTCCGAGCGAATAAAAGTTAATGTTTAACAATAAGATTCCAAACAAGAACGGGGGAAGAGCACCCGTGACGTAGAGGCTAAAGTGCTGGATTGTGGCCTAGAAGTAAGCGAGTTCGAACTCCAGTCATGCTATAACGTTCATTTTCGTACCAATACCCTTGACAAATGTATAAAACCCCTAACCTCTCTTGCTATGGGTTGAATAGTACCATTGCTGTTCGTCTACTAGAAGAGCTTTGAATTAAAAAAATCCACGGAGATTGATATGCCATTAAACAAAGAAACCAAGCCAAAAAAAAAAAAAGAATTGGTATAAGATGCACATAATGGAAATGATTTAGAAAGGAATAAAGACAGAAAGAAAGACAGAATGAGCCGGAAGAGAAATGAAAAGAAGAAATGAACATGGAGACAGACGGAAAGGAAGAAATGGCGAATGGAAAGAAAGAAACTGAAAGAAAAATGAATGCTAATTCAGGAAAATAGGAAAAAAAGTCAGAAATTTGAATAAACATTCAGTTTAAATCAAACAATTATTCATCTTTCGATGTGTCTTTCTTTTTTTAATTAATTGATGTTTTCTTCTTCCATTTCAAATGCAAAACAATTGTAATACCATTGAGAAAAATTTGATATAAATGTATTATTTTTCTCTTAAAAGTTTATCGAACGTCTGTTTTGTATTTAGTATTGCGTTTCTGTATCATTTGTTTATCTGTTCGTAAGTTTTGCTTAATTCAAAACAATCAGATAAATTAAGAAATACCTGTAGATGAAGATAATGACAGATTGATAGATAGATTGATTGGTTTTAACGGTATGTCAACCTGACTAAGGTTATTTTATACCTGGTGGTTTGTGAATTATGTTCATTGCACGTCCATATTTATATCTATTTGGTTGTTTCTTTAGATTTATCGTTACATGATATCAAGTATTCTTTTTAATTCAAATAATTTGAAAAAGTTTTCATTCATTCTTATGTAATACTAATAATCTATACAGACGTATATGTTTTCAAATGATTATTTCTATTTAATAGAAATTATTTGTACAGTTTTTCAATATCAAGTAACTATTCTTAATACAAATAATTTGCGGTGATAAGATATCAAGTATTCCTATCTAATGCAAATAATTATTTACAGATCTATTTGATCTGAAGATGGGATCTTAAGAGGTACAACCACTCGAGTCAAGATAAACCTTGGAATAATAGCAATGAGGGGGTTTCCCATACTCCCCAGATCTCCAGAACTATAGCCTTACCATCAGATATTGTTTCGTTTCATGTTCAGAACATCTTTTTTTGGTCTCTACTAAGCTCCACCGTCAGAGAGGGTTAAAAATATAGTAATACAGCTATTATTTCAGGATTTTGTTGCATGATAAAAAAAAGGAATAAAATTGTTCCTTTTTCTGTTGTGGTCACGCATGAGCCTTTCGTCTACCATGTCTTAGTAAAAGGCGACTGTTCTTTTATAATGTAACATAGTGGTCGCTCTTTACCAAAAGTGAACCTGGTGTTAAGCTGTGTGGCCTACAATAAACGATCAACTACAGTAGATGCGAGAAAGCCTACAAACGTGAGTTGGGGATTTTTGAAAAAAGGTCCGTCAGCTAGCAAACTACTGCCAGATTTAAAAGAACCTGAATTTCAAGTCTAGTGAATAACCCCCTCCACTGGTGATGGGCTAAGATTTAGCAAGCGACTCAAAAATACTACTTCACTTCTTTTTGTTTTTGTGACCGGTCCAGAGGGAAGGTTCAACCTCAATAATAAAGTGAGTGGTATTTTTCTGTAACCATGTGTCTAATGTTTTGATTTTTTTCTGAAGTTGACTCGTCGTCATCTCTTACTCTTACCTTATTCTCTGCCGATTTTCATCGAGATCCCACAACGCAACGTTGATTTTTAAGGAAGCGCTAACTTGAGACGACATTATAGCGGGTTAAGCGTTTTTTAAATTGTGTATTTATTTGAATAAATCTCTCAGGTTTTTATTTCTTCAAAAATAGGAATGTATTAAAATTGTTTAAAATAACAGAAAATAAATTTATCATTTTCTTAGAATTTTTTTATATATTTTATTTGATATCCGTCGATTTAAAGTTTATTATTTGATAGACATTTTCGATATATCTGTTAATACTTTCGGGTGTAATATCTAGTAGATGTATAAACAATCTGTTTATCTATCAATCTATCTATCTATATATATATATATATATATATATATTGTCATCCACATTATATATATATATATATATATATATATGTATATGTATATATATATATTATAGTCTCTCTCTCTCTTATATATATATATATATATATATATATATATACATACATATATGTATATATATCTTTATCTATCTATCTATCTATCAATATATATATATATATATATATATGTGTGTGTGTGTGTGTGTGTGTGTGTGTGTGTGTGTGTGTGTGTGTTTGTGTGTGTGTGTGGACTCCTACATATGCACATGCTATTGTTGCAATGACTTATATCAACTCTGTGGGGACACTAGATGAAATCTACAAGATCTGCCCGGAGCGATGGACAATAAGGACGGATCAGGAGATAGATAGATAGATAGATAGATAGATAGAGAGAGAGAGAGAGAGAGAGAGAGAGAGAGAGAAAGTCAAGGAATTCTGCGCAATCAGTGCGACCTGATTATATATATATATATATATATATATATATATATATATATATATATATATATATATATATATATGTGTGTGTGTGTGTGTGTGTGTTTGCTATGGTCTGTATAGTGGCTTAATTTTGTATTCATCATGAATTCTAGCAGTACAAAATTCATATCTTTACTCTGTCAACTCATAGGAGTTTATGATTAAAAGTTCATTATATTTTCTTTATGTGTAATTTTACGTGGTTTTAGTTTCACTATCGTTGACTCTTTCTTGATAATGCACTGTTTATGTAATTTTGTGAATTATAAATTCAACTTACGGTTGGTTGATTTAAATAATAATCTAATTACATTATTTAGTCTCATCTAAACGTCTGTCTTCCATTTTAAATTTATATACCAAACACTAATATAAAGTACTAATAAGAACTTAAATATTTTGACGAATTTCATCAAAAGAAAAATTGAAATGATTTCATGTGTATACTTCCGGAACGATGTCATAAAATTTTAATCTTCCACACAGTAAATAACAGAAAAAATAAATCATATTGATTGCCAAAGGTATAAATTGTTAGATATTTACTCTTTATTTTTGAAAATTTGACATTTACTTTTGCATGTTTTCAAATTCTTTTTTTTAATACATATTAAAATACCATAGAAACTTTCGTGAAATCTTTGACAAAAATGTACGGGAGAATTCGAGTAATCTAATTTTGCTTTTCTCTCATTTTCTTATAAGTTTATTTTGTTTTCCTTTCATCATTCTACGTCATGAATGTTTGTGCTAAAATGTCAAGGAAAGAGACAGGTGTGAAAATATTGTTAAACATATTAGAGGATGTAAAGTTTTTCTTTCTTCAGATTATTAAATTCAGTCGACATTATTGGAAACATTTCTGAACATTTTGGCAAAACTGCATAAAATAGGTGTGTTCCATTCGGATTATCAGTGTGCCTAGGCAACCGGAATAAACGCTTTTACCCCTATAATCACGTTCAGGTAATTTTTTTTTTCTCATCGGGTTTATTTTATTAATATTGTTAATATCAGAAGGGAGATGCTATTTGCAGAAAGGTTGCACGAGACTTTAATATTAACTTGTACAAAAGACAAATATGTAGTGAGACAATAAATTCTTATCTACCTTAGAGAATAATCGTTTCAGTTGGATGAGTTGTGGGGGGGGTTCACTTGATAGATTAGAAATTCATTCTCAATCTCTTTTTTCCCAGTTATTTGAACCAGAGAAACGTGTCTCCAACCCTGACAGGGAACGGTAAAACTACGTAGCTATTTTACCTTTCTTTTTCAAGTGAGTTTTTTTCTGTTGTAGTATCCCTTCCACATACTGCTTATTCAGGGAATAATATATATATGTATATATATATATATATATATATATATATATATATATATATATATATATATATATATATATTATTAGTTGTTTGAAGACATTTGTGTATTCTTTTTTCTTAATACCATCCAGATGTACATTTTTGAAAATAAACGTTTAAATAGTCGTATATGTTTAAATGTGTTAATCGTATTTTTCCTTCGAATATGCAGTGTTGGCATATTTCTGATATAAGTAAAGTTGGCCACCGTAGACGAGAGCGACCCGAAGGTTCCCTTTTCAATAGCTCTACACCGAGGTGTTGGGAAGAGAACTACCCCTTTCCTTAAATTGCTCCCCTTTCTCCTTGATACGTAACTTATAATGCTGAGTTTTCAGCAAGGAAATATCAAGTACTATTTTTTGAGTCTTTGGTATGACTTGACCTGGGATTGAACTTCGGTCTGTCGGACCATTGATGAACACTCTACCAAATAGGCCAATTAGTCCTGGGTGAGTGGGACGACTAAATATCTTCCACAGTACCAAGCGTACCAATTAACGCATATACAAGACACTATCATGTAAAGATTCTAAGAAAATGTCTTTTACGAATTCCTTTCCACATATTTACTATGCCGTGAAACTATCCCTGGTAATCATTTCTAGAAAGATAAGCGATTTGCGAACGTAAGAAGGAAGCAAGTGGTAATATGCAGTTAAAGTTCAGTCAGTTGGCCTCATTCTGTTGCTACAAAACGTGTGTATGTGTGTGTGTGTGTGAGAGAGAGAGAGAGAGAGAGAGAGAGAGAGAGAGAGAGAGAGAGAGAGACAGAAAGAGAGAGAGAGAGAGAGAGAGAGAGAAAGAGAGATTTGTCAGAAAAATATTTCTGGTAAACGAAGAACAAAATAACATTTGAATACTTGTTATTACTGAACCAAAATCGAAGCGCCAAAATATCTGCTTCCCAAAAAATTCGATGACGGTTCACGACTATTTTATTTCCTTAAAATTGCATGAAAATGCAAATCATCTCACGCTTAAAAATTATATTACTGGATTCGGAATATATTACCTTAGGCCTCTAATATATATATATATATATATATATATATATATATATATATATATATATGTGTGTGTGTGTGTGTACTTTAGATATGTAATATAATTATATAAAACTCAATGATAAAAAGAACAGAAAGTTAGGAGAGCGTAGACATAGATTCAAAAGGCGATTGGTGACTGTCAGTTTCTCGCCAATGCTATCATGAGAGAAAGTAACCAGATGATGGCATAGATGAGAAACTGACTGTTACCAAGTGTCTACGCTTTTTTAAAACTTAAAATCTACATATGCTTTCCACAAACTCATAAGATAAACCCGCCCATTACGATAACAAAATTCAAAGCAGTTACTTAAGGAAATTGATATAATTCTACACACCTCCGTAAATATTGTAAAAAAAAAATTTTAATTCATAAACATATAAAGGAAAATCTATCTATAAGAAATATGTCCACTGGTGGAGACCCCCCCCCAACACACAATTTCAAACACCGACCCTCTAAGAGTACATTTAAAAAGCACCAATAATCTACCATAAAAATGAACTGCAGAATCATATGCAGCGTAATGGGGCATATGGGTGGATTTCGGTTTAAGAAAAAGTATATATATATATAAATATTGGTATTGCTTTGTTTTAAAAGAAAACAAATAATCGGTAATTTTTTTCTTGTGAGCTCTGGCGTGTTCTAGTAGCATCTAAAATGGAATCCCTTTGTTATTTGACCCCACACTGAGTAGATAGATGGGATCGGCGTTAGTATCGTGCTCAAGTCATGTTGGCGCCGGTTTTAACTCTTAAATGAAACGACCCTGTGTCCCTAAGTAAGTATGAGGCTACCCGCAGAAAAGAGAACAAAGAAACAGGAAATGACTACGTACTTTCTATTTCAGGAGTGTTGTGGAATTGTCGAGAAGAATCTAGAGAAATGTCTATTAACCCGGCGGTGAATATAAAGGCCGGTTCTATCACAGAAGAAGAGGAAAGTAGCTTCCAGTCAGCAAAGGACAGCAATTCCTAGCCTTAGGGTCGGAGTCAGATTTTTTTTCGCGCTGGATTCAAAAAGAGAG
This sequence comes from Sepioteuthis lessoniana, assembly GCA_963585895.1. NCBI lineage: Eukaryota > Metazoa > Mollusca > Cephalopoda > Myopsida > Loliginidae > Sepioteuthis > Sepioteuthis lessoniana. Next base: position 90,173,162 of record OY757916.1, read on the forward strand.
CGAATTGTTAGGAAGAATACACCTGGCATATCTTCGGTACGCCAGCAAACCACCTCGATACCAGTAACGTCACGAATAAAAGAACACCTTAAAACAACGATATGGATTCCAAAGCGGAAACTTGCAACACAATCAATAGATAACTACTCTTCAAAAACTGAAGTCAGCTTCTAACCCAGGCTATTTTGGCGGGCATGCAAAATATAATAACAACTTTACAACTTATACAAGGCGAGAGTCTTTAAATTTTCAGAAAAATCAGAAAAACAAGTAACTTACGCTCATATAAATTCAGCTGGAGGATAACTCATAGCGTTGTGGCTAACTTGCTGGGCTGTTTCATTGTAGTAATCAAGTTTGAACACAAGTCGTGCTATTGTGTTTACTTTCAGACTAATACCCTTAGGGATGTCTTGAACCCTTTTATCCCCTAGTTATGGGTTGAATAGTACCACTACTGTTCTTCTACAAGAAAGGCAAGGGTATTAAATAACCCGCCAAGGTTGATATGCCATCAAACAAAGAAAACAAAGCTGCAAAATTCACTGCATATTCATTCAAACTACTTAATAACGAACCTAATTTTTACCGATGGTTTATCATACGATCATCATTATCATCATCATGTCGTGCCACCAGCACGGATATCCCTGACTCTCTCTCTCACCGCTTCTCCCTATCGTTCATCGCCTCTGGCAGGTCTTCAGGGCTACATTCTGTATCAACCACAGAGCTGCTGTATATATGTTCGAGCTGGTCGTCCTGCTTTTGCTCGGCCATATGTGGGGGTCCATAAGAATATATTAGATAAAGATCTGATAGCGTTTTTAAGAGAATGAAATTGAAAGCATTTCATGAAATTTCTCATTATGAATTACACGTTCAAGAATTACCTAAAGAAACGAATTAATACCAAACAATATAGACATCATGGAGGTTGAAGATGGTCTTATGGTTGTTGCTGTTTTTCTTAGAAAATTATGACGTTGGTAATAGGCCTTTTTCTTCGTAATCCAATTCACTTGTTATCTTCTTTTTGCTTGCTGAAGCTGCAAAGGAATTAAATTTAAACTCAATTTCTTTTTGGGGGGTTTACGACAATTTTGTGGTAAAAATGTATTTCTGGACCTGTAGAAATAACCGTGCTTCCCGGTCAAGGTGTTAAAGGTGTCTTAGGAATCATTTTTTCGCTAACTGTGAATTTGAGGGTTCTCCATGTGTATCTGTGTTTAGTCGGTATGTTCAGCTGATGCTGCCACGAACAGGAGACACAATGCGTTTCTAAGCCAGAGGCTTTAGTAAACACGTGTGTTCCAACTAATAGCCGAGAGATAAAGACTCGTCCGCTGAGTCAAGGTATGTTAAGGGTACTAAGGATGAGTTTTTTGGGGGGGGCCAGCAAGCCTGTCTTTTCAGGCATGCATGGATTGCGCTTCCTGATTGAAGCCCTTTGGGATATTGTTATTTTTATATTTATTTATTTTATTTCTCGTTTATTTCATTTTTTCACGTTGTTGTTTTTTTTTAATTTCTTATTTAATACCCACAACATAAAATCAAAACGTTTGAAACATCACTTTGAGAATATGTATCTTTTAAAATGTCATTTAATGAATGAAAACCTGACAAATAAAGAAGGTATTAAACTCAAAAGTTTAACAGAAAGAGATGACTTAATTATCGACAGAGCTTAAAGTCATTTAATGTATTGAAAAAAAAATCATTTAAACAACCAAACAGATTACTAAGAAGTCACTACTTCTCAACAGAATATATAATTACCGTCATCAACAAACTTAAATTTATCTTAAAACTTTCACGGGTAAAAAGAAAATATCAGAAACATTTACACACATAAATACTGAACCAACCCGATCTTATTTACTACCCAAAATACATGAGGGAAATAACCCACGTAGACCAAGTAATCTGAATCAACTGCAACATTACAAAAATATCCAAATACGTCGATTATAATACATAACCTTTACCTAGTTAGGTTAAATTCCACATACATGATCGTAGAGATTATTGACTCTTATATAAATAAAATGAATACTGAAATAGAGTCTAGTAGATTTTTTCGCTTAACATAACGACTAACATAACAAAACTGGTGAGTTTGAGTCATGGCTTTATCTTTCTTTAAAATAAAATCATATGTTGAAAATGCCGTTTATTTCCTTTTATCTTCAATCAATAAAGAAAAATACAGAAATTTTGAAAAATTTTACAAAATGCCGGCTGATATAGTATCTGGCGCATTATATTCAAAGGTGATCTACCTAACATTTCTAATGCCCCCCACCACCCTAAAAAAAGCTCAGAATAAGACTTTTGACACCAGTCAAAGGACCATGTTTATTGTGCATAGAATTTCAGATTAAATAAATTTCGTGCGCCTGAAGTGGTGCAATGCCTAATCAAGCAGAATATTGTTAGTGTGTTCATTTCTTGCTGAGTGTCCCAAGCTAAGATTTTTAAATGACGACTAAACTATCCTGAGCAAATGTTTAATTGCCCAGTCGGCTGGGGCTATCGAATACACCGACTGCATCTCTGCAAAGGGGTAAGACCCCCCCCAATGAGTGTCCTGATATGACACTAAACAATCGGATGGTGAGATTCCAGTGATGCTGGAACTTTGGGGAATGCAGAGTAACCTTCATTGCCATCACTACCTGGTTCACTCTGGCCCTGACTGGTAGCAACTGATAAGGGTCATATCTATGGGTTAAAAAGAATTAAACCGTGATGTCTTGACTTTACTGGGGGTTTTTTGCATTTAAACTGCGTATTTATGCTAAACTGAATTGTTTAAAATACAAATATTTTGATATTTAAAATGCATACTTATGCTAAATTGCCCGAAATAAAACTGTTTTGACATCTAAACTGTGCATATACTAAACTGAATTATCTGAAATAAAACAGTTTGGGCATTTAACTCTGTGTATTGCCCAATCGGCTGAGGTTGTAGAATACACCGACTGCACCTACGCAGAGGGGTAAGACCGAATGAGTGTCCTAGATATGACACTAAACAATCTGATGGTGAGGCTCAAGTGATGCTGAAGCTTTGGGGTATGTGGAGTACCCCTTCATTGCCATTGATTCCAGGTCCCCTCTGGCTCGGAATAGTAGCACCTGATAGGGCTCTATCAATGGATTAAATAGAACTAAACTGCATACTTATGCTAAACTGAATAACTCAAAAAATATTTGATTAAAATCAATGCACTAAAAAATTAATAGGACTACTTCAGATCAAACAAGAAAATGTTAACATTCAATTTTCGAATATTTTATTAGTCCTGCTTCAAATTGTTCCCAACTCCGGATTCATTAGATTAAATACTGTCTTATATATATATATATATATATATATATACACAGTCATCTACAGACAGATCTGTTTCGTTCTATCAGAAGTCAACAGTAGCTTACCTTAGCTGGGATCGAAACACGGTTGACTCAAATGCCAAGCCAAAGCCTCTAACCATTCAGCCACGAGGATCAATTAGCTGCGATGTAAATTTTAAACGGTTATGAATCACAATTGCTATTGTTTACATACATCCGTTCAACGGCTGCCGAGACCTTAATTCATATACAAAGAGGCAACGCTAATGGCAACACGATTACCTCTTCGCCAGAGAACTCAACCATACGGGTATATATATATATATATATATATATATATATATATATATATATATATATATATATATATATATATATATCAAATTAGCCAACTATAGTTGAGGACGACTTGAAGGCTCCCTCTTCCCAAGCTAAAACACCGAGGTGTAGGGGTGGGCGCTACATCTTGGTTTGCTTCACTTATCCTTGATCCGTACCTTAAAATGCTAAGTGTTAAGCAAGGAGGCATCAAGTGCCATTTTGTTAGTCTTTGGTATGATTTGACCTGGGATTGAACCCTGGTCTTTCAGATAATTGGTGAATACTCTCACCATTATATAGTTATATCACTGAAAATTACATTTTTATCAAATATCAATGCCCTTAGTACAAACTGTCATGGAACTTGCTCAAATTAGGTTAGAAGTTGCAAAATTTGGCATTTTATCATTGATTTTCTTACCATCCAACATCTACAGTTTGTGGACGTGCGACGACTTCAGTCTTCTTTGGAAGTCTCTTTTGTTTAGTGAATATCTACATATATAATACATTGTCAAACTTTCTCCCTCCTTGCACAAAAGTTAAACAATAATCTTTCCATAAAACAGCTTTGACACAGTGTTATCATTTGCATGTCATTATACCATTCCTAATTATGAATAAGATCCAAGATGAACAATATATTTTTGCGTTATTGAAGTTATTAATTTCATGTCATCCAGATAGTATCTCATAAATAATATCCATGTAATAATAATTACTCCATAATAACAATATCACATATTACCTCTTATATATGAATTTCATGTCATCTACATAATATCGTCCTTTTTTTGAAGTGATCGAGTGTCTCAATTTGATACTTCCCATCCCTTTGCAATTGACTCTTGAATAAGATTCTGTCAATTTAACATTGTCTAATGTTTGATTGGATCACTAACAATAATTCATTCTGTCTGAGAAACATTGTGTAAGTCATTTCTTATATTGAACTTAAGCTAATACTATTGCTTAAATGTTATATACAATGATTAAAAGAGACATTTCGTTAAACTGACCAAACGACTTTATTTCCTGAAACTAAGATTTCATTTTTCATCTAAAATAAATAGTTATGCGGTCAATGTTTATTGGAAGTGTGTTTTATATTAAAGAAGTCATTCAGTAATTAATAATGATATTGCTTTTAAGAAGAAAGTAGCGAAGAATCTGTATTAGCATTTCATAGTTATTTCCGTTATATCGAGAATTTGAATGACTGAAAAATAACATTTCGTGCAAATGCTGATCTCTCAAAAGTATATATGGGAATGTCCTCATGCTGTAATGGTTAAAGTGATGGATTGCAGAGTCGTGCTATTACGTTCACTTTCGGGCAAATACCCTTGGGAAAGGTATGAATCCCCTTAACCTCCCATCTATGGATTAAATTGTACCACTACTCTTCTTCTAGGAGAATAGCTTTAGCATTAAATAAACTATAAAGGATGATATGCCATTAACTAAGAAACCAATCAAAAGTATATTATTCAGTTGCCAATTGGTCAGGAAACTGCTTTATTGTTTAATTTTTATCATTTATAATGTATAGCTCCAATAAAATTCTCGCTGTGATTGGCTATTTTCGTTACATATAAACACACATGTATGCGCATGCGCGAGCGCGCACACACACATTTTTTTTCATCATACAACGTATAAAAGCACGTGCGATACCATGTCTTCACCAGCCGTCAACCAGGGGTGATAACACCGTTTCGGTAGCTCAAGGCGGTATTGCCACTCCTGGCGCTACCAAGCAGCTTTTGCCACCGGACTGGGTATTAAGAGAATTATATATATATATATATATATATATATATATATATATATATATATATATATATATAAATGTATATATATATATATATATATGATAGTATGAAGATTACTCTATTATAAGTGATTTTGAAATGTAAATAACATTTCACAAAATCATGTATTTACCGAACACCTGCAACACGTGACAGACGGTCAATTTTTAAGCAGTGTAAACGGGTTTACATTTAGAGCTTTTGGTCTCTAAATTTCTGGAATAAGATAATCCTAGATGGGTTGACGTGCAGTTATAATTAATTAATCAATCAAACCTATTTGCACAATAGAAATTATAGTCAATATGAATTTCATCATCATCATCTTCAAATCACGCCGATAGCATGGATTTCTCTCATTCTCTCTCTCTCTTTCTCTCTCTCTTCACCCGTCCCTATTATCCATCGTCCATGGCAGGTCTTCCAAACAATATCCTGTGTCCGCACAGATCTGATAATCTACAGCGGGAAAAACGATATTGTGAATAAACCAAACAACTGCAACATACTTTTAGAAGTTTCATTACTTCATATAAATAATAGTAATTAATGCATATTTTTAAATTTCTATGAAGACGAAAATGGTAATCGGGGAATATGTTTATGCTTCTTGTAAATATTTAAGATTCTCTGAAACTAGAGACAGGTGTCTTATTACCTGCAATGATGCGTATTAAAGGCATTGTGTATATTGTCAGTTTGGTTTTCACGTTGAGAAATTTTAGCTTTGAAACAGTTTTATTAACAATGCGTCTATCTTGATAATTTCCGTCTGCTGTGCTGTGAAATAAGCTCGGTTGAAGCTTCCTATTCAAGAAATTTATGTAGAATTATAAACGTTACGAAGCTATCTAATTAAGTTTTCTTGGAGAATGTGTCATTCTCATCATGACAACATGAATGATAGGCATTTTATTTATCTGGTGTTACCCATTAACTTCATAATAAGCAACAATGTCTTGAGATTGCACAACAAATGTTGTTTGTTGATTACTAAGCAGTACATGAAAGAAAGTTTCGTTAAATTTCGAGCACGTTCTCGTTATATTTATCCTATTTTTTTCTAAAGTTGTTGCTGTAATTATTTTGCTTCTTGAGAGTTTTTCACATCAGCGTTATGGTTTTGTACTGGAGTTTTAGTGACAGCAAGTGTCCTCAAGTCTCCAGGAATCTTCTCTGTATTCTGGCCGATCTCAGGTTTACTGTAGCATGGACAGTATCCACCCGTCCCGTTATTTCCAAGTCCTCCAGTTTTGTATCAATCCTTTGGTGGTTGTACCTAGGGCACCAATTACAATAGCTATAATGGTCACTTTATGTTCCATAGGTCTTTCAATTCCCGAGAAAAGTCGAGTTACTTATCCCTTTGTTCGCATTCTTTCAGTTTTACTCTGTGGTCAGCCGGGAGAGCAAAATCGACAATTCTGCAAATTCTCTCTTTTTTGTTGATTATTATTAGGTCTGGTCGTCTGACCGAGATTAGGTGATCCGTTTGTATCTCAAAATCCCAAAAGGGTTTTGTGAGTTTCATTCTATAGGACAGATTCTGAGTTGTGCATATACCATTTGTTCGTATGGTCAAACTGAAATTTATTGCACAACTCCCAGTGGATCACCTTGCCCATCCAGTCGTGCCAAGTCTTATACTCTTTCTGCGCTAACTTGCTGCGTTTGCTTATTATGTGAGTGATCACTTCGTCTCTATTACCACATTACCTACGTCCGTTGTTTTGTTACGTTTTATCTATTCTTGCCGTGATATGATTTGTCATTATGGCGTTGTTTTATGCTGCTATTAGAAGAGATTCAGTCTCTTTCTTAAGGTTTTCTTTTCTTAGCCACCTTCACTTTTTCTCGTGTGACATGTCGCTTGTTGGACGCTTAAAACGTCCATAGAGTTGTTTTCTTCCTACTTTTGTTTTCTGGTTATTGTCGTTCTACTGGTCCTCATAGCGTTATTGTTTCTGGTGTCTGTAATCAGTCTTCTTTCGCACTTTTCTATGTAATCTTCGATGCGCCCAACGTTGAATCGATGCGTCAACGTTGTCTTCAATGCTGGCTGGTCCTCTTTCTCCCTCTCTTCTTGACACATATAGTCTTTCAACGACGTCTCTCGGTTGAAAGCCCTTTCTCGGTGATTAATTTTATCTATTATTATTATTATTATTATACTCCTTTAGAGTTTTTCACATCAGCGTTAACTGATGGTTTTACACTGGAGTTTGAGTGACAGCAAGTCTCCTCAAGTCTCCAGGACTCGTCTCAGGATTTTGGCCGTTCATAGCTATGCTATCGTTTGGATAGTCTCTACCCGTCCGCCATTATTACTATTATTATTATTTGCTTCTTTAGACTTTTTCACATCAGCGTTAGCTGATGGTCTTTCATTAGAGTTTGAGTGACAGCAAGTCTCCTCAAGTCTTCAGGACTCTTCTCAGTATTCCGGCCGTTCTCAAAAATACTGTCGTCCACCAACTTCCAAGTCATTCAGTCCCTTTGATAATGTTTTAGTGCCAAAAACACCAATCACAATTGGTATAATTGTCACCTGCATGTTCCAGAGTTTTTTCAATTTTTGAGCAAGGTCGAAGTAGTTATCCTTCTTTTCACATTCTTTCAGTTTTATTTTGTGGTCAATCGGGACAACAAAGTCGACAATTTTGCAAATTCTCTTTTTTTCTGCTGATTATTATAAGGTCTGGTCTCCTGACCGGGATTAGGTGATCTGTGTGTATGTCAAAGTCCCATAGGGGTTTATGTGTGCCATTTTCTAGGACAGGTGCTGGGTTGTGCATATACCATTTGTTTATATGGTGAAATTTAAATTTCTTGCACATTTCCCTGGGGATCACCTTGCCCACTCAGTCGTGTCTAATCTTATACTCCTTCAGTGCTAATTTGCTGGATTCGCTTATTATGTGATTGATCGTTTCGTCTCTGTCACCGCATAGCCTACATTTGCTATTTTGTTGTGTCTTATCTATTCTCGCTTTGATATGATTGGTTCTTATGGTGTTGTTTTGTGCTGCTATTAGGAGAGATTCTGTTTCTCTCTCAAAGTTTCCTTTTCTTAGTCAGGTCCAGGTTTTCTAGTGTGAGATGGTGTTTATTAGTCGTTTAAAACGCCCATAGAGTTTTTTTTTGTCCAATTTTTGTTTCCTTGTTACTGTCATTCTGTTGTCTATCATGTTGTCAGTATTGTTTCTGATCGATATATTCAGTCCTTCTCCGTGTTTTCCAATTTAGTCTTCGAGTCGTTGTATCGATGTGTCAACGTTGTCTTCGATGCTGGAAAGTTCTTTTCCTCCATCCTTTCTTTTACATATAGTCTATCAACGTCCTCTCTGGGATGTAATGCCTTATGCATGGTCATTAGTTTTCTTGTTCTTTGGTCCATTTGTTTAAGTTCATCTCTGGTCCATTTGGGAAAGGGTCCCGAATATCTATCGAGGGGTACAGTATCATTATACTATTTGAGAGGTTTTCTCGCCAGTGTTAGCTGATGATCTTTCACTAGAGTCTGAGTGACATCATGTCTCCTCAAGTGTCCATTGCTCTTCTCAGTATTCTGGCCGATCTTAATAATGCTGGAGTCTGGATGGTCTGGATGGTCTGGATTTGTCCTATGATTTCCGACTCTTTCAATCCTCCTTTCCAAGTCTTTAGCGACCGTTCTCAGCGCGCCAATTGCAAATGGTATCACCGTCACCCCATGTTCTACTGCTTTCTAAGTTCTCCGACAAGGTCTATGTACTTGTCTTTTTTGGCTTTTTAAAAACTTTCACTGTGGACCGCTGGAACGTCAAAATCTACTTTACAGCAAGATCTCTTTTCTTTCTTTCTTTTTTTAATTATCACAAGGTCTAGTCTTCTGGACAGGATTCGGTGATCTGTTTGTATCTCAAAATTTAAAAATGAAATCTGGTTTTTGCATATCCCAGTTAGTCTTCTGGACAAATTTTACTCTCTTGCACAATTTCCAGTGGATCGTCTTTCCTACTCCATCATGCTTAGTCTTGCACTTCTTTTTGTGCTAATTTGCTACATTCGCTTATCATGTGATTAACTGTTTCATATCTGTCTACCCATAACCTACACTTGTTATTCTAATGTGTATTATCAATTTTCAATTGGATATAATCGATTCTAATAGATTTGTGCTGTGATTAAAAGAAATTCGCTTTGATTCTCTGGACCATGTACATGGTCTTCTAGCCAGTGTGTTATTTGAGCTATATAAACCATATTTACCAACCCCTCCGCTCGGGCAGGATATGACACAAGGTCACTTTTTAAGCGGATTTTAACTGGTTTGAATTCAGAGTTTTCCTTCTCCTAGACTAGTTGCCTCACCAAGGCTGAAGAACCTAATCTGCCTTACTATTTACCCATAGCTGGAGGGAGAATTATTGGATTCATACCTTTCCCAAGGGTATTAGTTCAATGTGAAATGCAATCAGTCTTGTCAAGGATTTGAACTCGTGTCCCCATGTCCATTTCCTACGACGATAACCATTACACCACGGGCACCTCCTGTATATATGGGTGTCCTCGTGGTGTAATGGTTAAAGCGATGAACTGCGGAATCGTAGTACGCGAGTTCGTACTCCAGTCGCGCTATTACGTTCACTTTCGGGCAAATACCCTTGGGAAAGGTATGAACCCCCTTATTCTCCCTCCAGCTATGGGTAAATAGTAGGACGGACTAGGTTCTTCAGCCTTGGTGAGGCAACTAGTCTAGGAGAAGGAAAACTCTGATTTCAAACCTGTTAAACTTCGCTTAAAAATTGACCTTGTGTCATATCCTGCCCGAACGGAGGGGTTGGTAAATAGTACCTCCTGTATATATATTTGAGCTATATATACAGTCATTTTTCTTTCCATTTCTGTTTTCTAGCTTTTTGTTGTTGTTTTTCTGTGGGACCTTATGTTACATTGTTGTTATTGGCTGGTGAAATTAGTCTTTCTTTGCTTTTTTTATGCATTTCTCAAGTCCCTGAATTGTTGTATCGACACGATCCTTAGTTCTCTTCCTCCTTCTTTCCTTGACACATAAAGTATGTTCTTGTCATCCCTCAGATGTAAGGTCTTGATGATGGTCATCTATTTCCTTTTCCTTTGGTCCATTTGTCAGAGTACCTCTGTTGTCAATTTTAAGAATGGTCCAAAGTGTTTTGTTTTTTGTTTGTTTGGGTTTTATGGCATATCAACCTCTGTAGGTTATTTTATGCTAAATCCATTTTCATACAAATAGACAATTCGATTTCAAACAATTCAGTTTAGCATGAGTACACAGTTGAATTGTCAAAAACATTTCTATTTCAAGATATTCAGTTTATTCAAACAGTTCTATTTCAAACAATTCAGTTTAGCATGAGTACGCAGTTGAATTGTTCAAGTCTTTCTATGTCAAGCAATTTAGTTTAGTATTAGTACACAGTTTAGTTCTATTTGACCCATAGATTGGACCCTATCAGGTGCTACCACTCCTGGCCAGAGTGGACCTGGGAGCAATAGCAATGAAGGGGCACTCCGCCTTCCCCAAAGCTCCAGAATTACTGGAAACTCACCTTGAGATTGTTTAGTGTCATATCTAGGACACTCGTTGGTAGGGAATCTTACCCTTTTGCAGAGATACAGTCGGTATATTCTACAGCCCCAACCGACTGGGCAACCAAAGTGTCTTACAAGCCTTTGTGTTTATTTCTTTGAAGAGATTTCTGCTGCAAAGCTGGGTTTTGAGACGTTCTCTTGTTCTTTTGATGTATTTTTATTTTCTTATTTCTTCTTTCATCCCTGTTTGTTTGATGGCGTCCACATCCAATATTCCCAAGTACTTGAAATTTTCGTTCTCTCCAAATGTTTTGATGCTTTCCTGATTTGTTAGTTCTATTCCTTCATTTTTTCTTCCCCACTTTTCATTATCAGCATGGAAAATTTTTAAATCTCAAATTCTATCCCTATATCCTAGCTGTATATTCTTATAGTTTGTCTCTTTTCCAGACGATTCCTAGGTTATTAATTCGATGCTTTCGAATTTCCGCACCAGTTTATATTGGTTGTTTTTATCTGAGTTTTTAGTGACTGCAAGTTTCCAGGACCCTTCTTAGTATTCTAGCTGTCGTCTGAATGATTTCGACTTTTTCTCTGATCCCCAATTCCCCTAGTCTCTTTTCTTAGCCCTTTGGGACCATTCCAAGTGCAACAACTACCATTGGCATCTATGCCACCTTTATGTTCCTTACAAGATGCAATCATTTGTCTATCTTTTTTTATGTGTTTTTTTCACTCTGTGTTTCATTGGAACGGCAAAATTTTCTATTTGACGATTTCTTTCCTTTTTGTTGATTATATCAATGACTCCAAAGATCATCAATAGAATGAAAGATCCAATAAAAGTGTTCCATTTGAATTTCTGCCAACCAATGTATATTTATAGCTGAATTTGAGTAGCTGATTTTTTTATGTTCATGCTTCCCCAATGCAAATGGGAAGTCCATTCTAATCTCGCAGAAAGCTTAAGCATATATAGTTAATTATAATCCCGAGGATGAAACAAAAGGAGAAAAAATAACTTGTTTTTGAACTGAAAAATTGCTTTAATATAAAGAAGAAAAACAAAACAAACGGTAAATATAAGTAAAAAGAGGGCCTGGATAATACTTAGCTCATAGTAAAGTTAGCGACCATAGTTGAGGGTGACCCGAAGGCTCCCTTTTCGATAGCTACTACACCAAGGTGTAGGGGAGGGCGCTACTCCATTCCCAGGATTGCTCCACTTTACCCTTGAACCGTACCTTATAATGCTGAGTGTTAAGCAAGGTGGTATCAAGTTCCATTTTTAAAGTCTTTGGTATGACTCGACCTGGGATTGAACCCAGGTCTCCCGGGCCATTGGCGAACACTCTAACCGCTGGGCCAGGATACCCCACAATCCATACCCCACAATCAATAACCAGCAATTCTTAGCCCACAATGCATAGCCCAAAATGTATGGTCCACAATCCATCGACCTTAATCCAAGGCGCCTAATTTATAACTGCAGACGATTTCTGCCAGATAACACTGGTTTAGAAAGAAATTGACGCAAGCAAAAAAATACCCGTTTTTACCTAATTTGAGGGTGCTGAATTTAAATTTGAAATCTGTCTTTACTCATCACCTCTAGTTTTTTAGATATGCATTGTGTGCATTTTGTGCATATGCGATACATAAAGGCGTATGTGAATTCAGGGTTAATTCTAATATTGTGAGACTTATGGCTTATTTTTTAGTTATTATGCACTAAATGTAAGTGATAGCATTACATTATATATATATATATATATATATATATATATATATATATATATATATATATATATATATATCAAGACGGATTTTGACACTTAAGGCAGCAGGTCTCAATCCACACTCTGGCAGTCATTGGAAGAGGTTGTCTCGCAGGCGGTGCAGGAAGTTGGTGTCCCTCAAGTATCGTATTACACATCTTTTGGGTTACTAAATATTAGTATTACATTTTTAAATGCACATTTAGTTTCACTTTGTATATTTTCAGATTCTCCAATGGCTTCAAGCACGTCAAAATATCGAGGATACCTCAACACGGCCAATTCTTTCTGCTACGTCTGTGGGGACTTCACAACAGTTGCACAGCGTCGAACCATCACTTCTCCCCTCAGAACCGCCTACTTTCACTATTTTGACTGTAAAATTGGTGATCAGGACAAGTCTTGGGCTCCACACATCTGTTATAAACCCTGCTACAATGGACTAACTGCATGGTTTAATGGCAAGAAAGCGGCTTTCAACTTTGCAGTCCCGATGGTTTGGAGAGAGCCGCGAAATCACGCAGATGATTGTTATTTTTGTTTAACTAATATAACTGGTTTCAATGCATCTTCTAGGAAAAATATCAAATCTCCCAACCTTCGATCTGCTATGAAACCCGATTCCTATTCAGATGATCTTCCTGTACCCACACCTCCAGTAAATAAGGATCTTCTTTCCTCATCAGATGAAGAAATGCCTTCAAGGGAGGATTCTGCTGAGTCAATATCTTTGCAAGATATTAAGTCTACATATTCAGGAACAAGTGGCAATGAGCCACATTGGATCACGCAAGAAGACCTGAATGATCTTGCTCGTGATTTGTATCTGTCAAAACAGCAGTCAGAGCTCTTGGCTTCTCGGCTTAAACAGTGGAACCTAGTCCAGGAAGATGTAAGGATCACCAGTTTCAGGAATCGGAACAAATAAGGTCATTGGTCTTCTTATGGGTATGCAAACAGGCTTCACAAAGTACTGTTGTTTTCTCTATCTCTGGGATAGTCGAGCTGTATCCGAGCATTACAAGCAGAAAGACGGTGTCTAGAAGCACTTTTGTTCCTGGCGAACACAGCCTCAAGGAGAATCCTCTGGTGGACAGGTATAAGGTGCTTCTTCCTCCTCTTCCCATCAAGCTTGGTTTGATGAAGAATTTCGTGAAGGCGTTGCACAAAAATGGCGCTGCCTTCCAACACTTGTCTACTGTGTTGCCAGGTCTTAGTGCTGCTAAGCTCAAAGTGGGCATCTTTGTCGGACCTTAGATCCGAGAAGTGCTGAAGGATACTGATTTTGAGGAGTTTCTTAACTTAAAGGAACTGAGAGCATGGGAAGCATTTAAGTCAGTCTGTAGTGGCTTCCTTGGTAACACACGCATACCAGATTACTAAGCCTGTATTGAGAAGTTGCTAAAGTCTAACGAGGATATGGGGTGCCGAATGTCACTCAAGATTCATTTCCTCCATTCCCACCTCAACTTCTTCTCGCCAAACCTTGGAGCAGTGATTGATGAGCATGGAGAAAGATTCCACCAAGACATTACGAAGATGGAGAGCCACTATCAAGGCAAATGGAACCCCGGCATGATGGGAGACTTCTGCTGGATGCTCTTGCGTGACATCCCGGAGGCAAAATACACCAGATCTTCTAAGAAAACACGCTTTTGACTGTCTGTGGTACTATGAATTGTGTAATTGTGTCATCCAAGTATATTGATTCAATCAGTGTTCTTTATTTATCCTTTTTTATCTGTTATAAGCTGCTGCAACTCTTGAAATATGCACATATATTCTCTGTTTATACTAAAACGAGACTATTTAAAAACCAGAAAACTAGTGGTGATGGAGCAAAACTATTTATAAATTTGAATTCATCACACCCAAATTAACAAAATCCCCATTCTCGCCTCAGACCAAAAATTTATTTTTGTAAACCAGTGTAATTAGTTTCCAATAATACATAGTGACATATTACGAAATTCGTTGTCAGGAATTCATTGCTGATCTTTCGGAGAGTCAGAAAAAAAAACTGGGATAAAGTGATAACTTAATAACTTTCAACTATGTGTATTTTTATGATTGGACGATTATCAAAGTATAAAGCCGGCTGTAATTATTTTAAATCTGAAATCTACTGTTTGATTTTTTAACCGAAATTAAACAATTCAATTTACTGATACTTATTAATTTCTTCCCTATTTGCATCGATTGTTACATACTGTTACATACTATTAGACTCTGCCACAATTTGGATGATTGACAGTCTTTACTAACGATTTTTTTCTGAACAAGAGTTGGGAAATTTAGTTTATTGTTAAGTTATTTACAAAGCTTTGCTTAGTTATTGCTCAAGGCCGGATGTATTTGGCACCCAGCGAGACTCAAACTAACTCGTAAAGGTTTGCCAGTCAAGCCTGTTAACCATTACACCATGACGGGTGCCCTAATTTATCGTAAATTAAGATCTTTGTGACACAACTTAATTCTTTTTTACAATTAATTTGCTGTATTAATATCGTTAAGCAAGTTGGGTGGATTGGTAGATTTTAACGGCATAGAAGCCCGTCCAGGATTATTTTATGCTTAAAGTTTGGGCAATCACGTTCGTAGAGCATTCATATTTACATTTTTGAGAAGTTGTTTCTTAAGTTCTTTTTGCTTTTTTTTTTTTTTTTTTTTTTTTTTGCACTCAGTCTTATCGAACACAGATCTATTTGACGCATAGATTAAATCCAAACAAGAAGTATCAGTTTGTGTCAGAATGGAACTGTCATTAAAGGAGTACTACAAACAACCCCGATCGCAGAAGTTGAGCTTTACCGTCAGATGCAGTTTCGTCTCACAAACAGGATATCCTCTTTTTTAAAGAGAGGGATACAATTATCATGTTCTAAACCCTGCCTACAGGGCATTAAGAGTTTTGTCATTAATCTAATTCATTATCTCGATTAATTCGTTGTGGGAGTTAATATCGTTAAAAAGGGTCTGAGGATGGATTATTAGGTATGAGCTGTTGGAGTTGGATTTTCAGTGGAACTGAACTGCTGGTTTTAAATTGAGGCCGATGACTATTTCGTAATCCAGAAATAAGTAGACATCAAATTTTGCACGCGGAAAACTAGGTGACTGCTAGAAATTTTTTAAAAAGGTAAAAAAGGAAAAAGTAAAAGAAAAAATGCAAAAACAAAAAACAACAAAAAAACAAAGCAAAAAAAAAAAAAAAGACACGTAGATCCCGTCCACAATTATCTTCAGATCCCAAAAGTACAAGATCTTGGATGTTATTCAATTTTTCTTGGCTCGCTGGCGATAAATCATCTTTTGAAAATATATGAGTAAAAATGTACAAGGAAATTAGATTAACACCGGATCTTGTCCATCATTTATTTCCTCTAATTAGACCAGTGCTTTCCAAACACCAATACCTATTTTGGGACCAAAACAAATAAGTGATATTCAGTCGGTCCGATTTCTATTTCAAAAAACTCCAATTCAGCAACATCGGTAAAAGTAAGACATTCGATCCAGCAAGTCTAAAAGTATCTTCGTTTATGTATTTTCGTTAGGAAGTCGTAATGTTAGAAGTATTCAATACGACATATAAATTATTTGCTCTAAAATGTTTTACATCTGATCCCGAAAACTGGATCCCCACACCCAGAAAAAAAAAAAGAAAAAGACAAAACGATGATAACAATCTACCTATTTGAATTACAATGTACTTTTTTAAATTTTGGAACTCTGCCAGAATCGA
The DNA here is from genome assembly GCA_963585895.1 of Sepioteuthis lessoniana. Classification (NCBI taxonomy): domain Eukaryota; kingdom Metazoa; phylum Mollusca; class Cephalopoda; order Myopsida; family Loliginidae; genus Sepioteuthis; species Sepioteuthis lessoniana. The sequence goes on from OY757916.1 coordinate 90,189,736, forward strand.
TGGGGTTTTCGATTAGTCAGTTCCTTAACTGTACCGCATAGCCATCGTGGCTTACAATATAAAGATCGTATCTCCTGCAGAAGGGTAAGAACCCCCACACACACATACACACTTAAAGGAGTGTGCTGAGTATTATATTAAACTGCATCTGATGCAGTTCTGCACCTCTGCAGATTATGGATTGCCTTTTAATTATCATTACTTCTATATCCACTCAAACTTGGAGTGGTAATACTTGGCATTGTCCAATCTATGGGTCCAATAGGTCTGTTTGAAAATTATTTCTATTGATCAGGAATACTTAATATTTCATAGCCATTTACAAAAAAAGAGACTCATAAGAAATTAAACGAAAATGTAAACGTAAATTGCAGGAAATTAATGAACCTCTTAGTGTCAAATAGTTCAAGATGAGCTAAGATACCGTTAAAATCGATCAATCAATCAATCTAATTGAAATTTGCGCAATTGGTATGTGTATTTTTCAGAGGAACTCAGACAGATGGAAAATCCCGGGAATCAGACATTTTGTAAGGATTTTTACTTCAAACCTAACAAAGTAAATACCTGTGAACTTAATGCCCGGCTGTATAACCGAAAACAAATTATAAATCACAAGGACTCTCGTGGTAGGAGCAGAAACGGTCACACACAAGAGTTGAATTGTTTTGAAAAGGTTCATGCTGTTTGTATCAGGCAGAGCGACAAGGAAAAATTTCAATTTCGGAGCAGGCAAAACTGCTCCCTCCGATTGGAGATTGGCTACGACTTAGAAAACAATACGTTACTCTTTCATCGACACGAGAATACTATTTCATATCATGCACTTCCCGTTTTTTTAAACATCAACCACAAAGTAATTTTCTGTGACCACGTGTATGGCTTTATCTTTTTCTTGGTGTGAACTCGTCACCATCTCTTCAGCTTTTCTTTCTTGCCGCCACCTTCAAGACAACCACTTTTATTTCAAACGGTTAGGCGTAGAGTTAAAAAAGATTCAGCAATATCAGGTAAATAAAAAAATCAAACTGACTATGATTTCTTTTTATTTAGAAATGTTCTTACCAGGAAATTAAAATATGTCATTGTCTTATCTTGTTGAAGAATTGCTGATGTGTTTGCTACTGATCTGCTGATGCCAAAATATCCTGAAACAGCGCAAAAATTGTGATCAGCACCAGAATAAGCATAAACGTTGATTAATAAGTTCACTGTTAGAAATGTTTATTTGATTCCATTTACACAACTTGTGCCGGTTTTTATTTCTTTACTTTAAGTTCTTGTTCATCTCCTGACTTAGCAGATCGTCCAGGTTCCATAATTACCTTTCAGGGTATTTCTTGACGGTGTCCAAACCATCTTCAAATAATATCCGACTGATTTTACTCAAATAAATTGAACCAATCTACATTAGAAATTCTGCAACCACTTCTGAGATCAGAGTTGACAGTTTCTTAGACTGGTTGCCTACCAGGCTAGGACATTAAACCTACTCGGTGAGTTCAAATCAAAAGGACGTGGATCTTTTCTTTCCATGTAGCTCTAATGCCCTTGGGGAAGGTATGCATCTACAGAGTGATCCACAAAAGAATGACACATTTTAAAGAGTCATAACTTTCTAGTTTTTTATTTAAATCTTTATATTATTTGTCTGAAATTATAAGTACTTTTGGAAAATGGAAAAAGTCAAGTGTGAAAAAATAAACTTGGATCATCGAATTTGACTATTCAACTGTCAAGTCTAAAATTTCAACAAAAAGAAAATACTGTAACACCAATTTTTTTTTAAAGCAAAGAATTCTCAAAGTACAAACATGATAAAGAATTTGATAGGTTGGTTGTTTGGGTTTATAGCATATCAACTGTTGTAGGTTATTTGACGCCAAATCGATTTTTATGCAAATAATCAGTTCTATTTCAAACAATTTAGTTTAGCATGAGTACAGTTTAATTGTGAAAAACATTTCTATTTTAAAAGTTATTCAGTTTAGTCAAAGAATTCTAACTCAAACAATTCAGTTTAACCTAAGTACTGTTTCAATGTCAAAAACAGGTCTTTTTCAAAGAATTCAGTTTTGCATAAGTATGCAGTTTAAATATCACAACAGTTCTATTTCAAGTGATTCAGTTTAGCATAAGTACCTAGTTTAGTTCTGTTTGACCCATTGATAGGACCCTATCAGGTGCTACCACTCCGGGGCCAGAGTGGACGTTGGAGCGATGGCGATAAAGGGGTACTGCGCATTCCCCAAAGCTCCAGAATTACTGTAACCACAACATCAGATTGGTTTGCTTCATATACAGGACACTTGTTGGGAAATCTTACTCCTTTGCGAAGAAGCAGTCGGTCTGTTCTACAGCTTCAGCCGACTGAGCAAAAAGAAGCTAATGTATAGATTTAAAATTCGTGGCACAGTGACAGATCACCCAGAAAACAGTCATTGCAAAGGAGTGACAAAGCATCGGAGGATGATTTTTTTCATAAATCAGTCTTTTTTTATCTTCTTCTGATAGCGAAAAAGGTAAGACAGATTGCTATCTGTACTCTGCTTAGGAATGACTTTGTTGGTAAACACATTCTCTGCAGTTTATCCGTCGCTTGAAGAAGTACATGCCTAGAAAGTCTAGTGTTATCAGCTGTTTACACATGACTGAGGAGAGTGGATTCATGCCTTTCCCAATAGCATTAGTAAAAAGTGAACATTAGTATGAATTTTAACGTATTTAGCCGATTCTATATTCCTGCCATTAACCATATTTACCCAACCCCTCCTCTTGGGAAGGATGTGACACAAGGTCAATTTTTAAGCGGACTTTATCAGGTTTGAATTCAGAGTTTTCGTTCTCCTAGACTAGTTGTCTCACCAAGGCTGAAGAGCCTAGTCTGCCATACTATTTACCCATAGCTGAAAGGAGAATAATTTGATTCATTAGGTATTAGTGCCATGTGAAATGGAATCAGCCTCGTCCAGGGTTTGAACTCGTGTCGCCGTGTCCATTTCCTACGACGATAACCATTACACCATAGGCACCTCCCGCCATTAACAGTTTGATTCCTTTTTATTAAAGAGTGGCTAAATCATCTTTTGACAACTGTCTATTCATAATTTTGCTGCTAATCTTTTCTTAGGGGCTGTTTGCCATTACATATCTTTATTTTCATTGATAGGGTCCGGGATACCCCATTGCTGCTGATACCACATTATTCGGCACAACTTGTCCCGTATTATTTAAAGAGAAGTTTAGAATCACCAAGTAATCCTAATTGTCTTAAGAAATTCCATAAACGACCCAGGATGTTAACCTTACGATCCATTAGGTCAATGGGTAATTTAATATTAAACGTAATTTCCGATTCTTGCACTTTTTTCGTAATCCAATGAATAGCTAATGTGTTCAGCTCTAAAGTCAAGTTTTCTTGTTCCTGTGCAAACGAGAGATCCTGAAATTTAATAGCAAGCAACATTTTTGAATTTTTACAAATGAAAACCTCAGAAGGCCCCGAAATGTATGGTTCTATAGAACATTTAGTCAGACTTGACTTTACTAAAAAAAATACAAGTATTTTTTCCCGTGTACAATATTCTATTATTATAACTTTATGTATGTCAATATGATAAGTACAACTCTATAAGAAAGGTGAAATATTGACTGCTTCCTGTGGCACTTGGAACCGTTTCATTCAGCTTCGACTTTCTATTATATTCAAAGTCACGTCTACAAATCTGCCTTGAATTCTCCTTATTTTTCTAAACCTGATTGCCATTGTAAACTGACTATTAGGAGTTACTGTTCACGTGAGGTAGATGAGACTGTAAGAAAAAAAGGGAAGGTGTTAAAATATATTCCTTTAAGTATTGAATAAAGCAACACAAAAAGGAGATATGAATAGAGGGAAATAAGCAAATGTCTAGATTTTCATTTAAAGATTAAACATACAAACACACATGCAGGTAGATGTAGGCACTGATAAACATTCAAAGCTGTTTTATTATTTAACACCTTGCGAGTTTTTTCTCACAAACATTAGCTGGTGGTCTTTCACTCGAGTCTGATTGACAGCAAGTCTCCAGGACTCTTCTCAGTATTCTAGCCAATCTCAGCGATGCCGTAGTCTGGATGGCTTTGATTGTCCCTCTTATTTCCCCTTCCACCAGTCCCTTTTCTTGGTACCTGGGGACCGTCCCTGCGCAACAGGTAGAAATGATATTACCTTGACCCTCGTGTTCCACAGCCTTTTCAGTTCTCTGTCAAGATCCAAGTATTTATGAATCTTTTCGCTTTCTTTTATTTTCACTCTGGGATCCATCAGAACTCCACAATCGTCAAGACGGTAAAATTTATTTTATTTTGTTCAGACTAGGTTGGATCCGTCTGTATCTCAACTTCTTAAAGAATTTTATGCGTCCCACTCTTTCGGGTAGATTCTTGTTTGTGCAATAATCATTTGGTCATATGGTCAAATTTAAATCTCTTGGGACTATTCCAAGGAGAGCTCCTTTCCCACTTAGTCATGCTTGGTCTTGTATTCCCTTTCTATTAGTTAGCTGTATCCACTTAGACTGTGATTAACCGTTTCATATTTTTCTCCAAATAATCTATATTCGCTATCTGTTGTGTATTATCAATTTTTGTTTTAATATAATTGGCCTTTATAGCGTCGTTTTGTGCTGCTATAAGAAAACATGCAGTTTCTTTCTTAAGGTGTCCTCTTCCTAGCTATATCCAGTTCTTCTCGTTGGCAATTTTGCCAGTTTGTCCCTTGAAATATTCAAGCATTTGTTTTTCTTCCCATTTCTGTTTTCTAATTTTGTTTATTTTTTCCTCTCCGGTCTTATTGTATCTATGCTGTTACTGGCTGTCGTAATAAATCTTTCTTTTCTCTTTTTAGTGCAATCCTAGAATCCTTTCATCGATGCGTCAACGCAGTCCTCAAATTTCGTAAGTCCTCTTCCTCCTTTTCTTGACACATATAGTCTCTCTATGTCATTTCTCGGATGTAAGGCCTTGAGCATGATCATCAAGTTCCTTGTCCTTTGGTCCATTTATCTGAATTCCTCTCTTATCAGATTTAAGAATGGTCCAGAGTACCTTACATAAGTAACTACCCAGGTATTTATCCCTTTGATGAAATTTCTGCTGCAGAGCTTGGTTTCGAGAAGTTTTCTTGTTCGTCTAAGGTAATATTTTCTTATTTTTTCTTTCATCTTCGCTTGTTTGATAGTGTCCGCTTCCAAAATTCATAAGTACAAGTAATTTTCCTTTTCTCCTAATGTTCTTATTCTTTCCCGGTTTTGCAGTTCTTTTCTTTCTGTTACTTTTGTTATTCCACTTTTCATTATCAGCATGGCGAATTTTTCTATGTCAGATTCCATTCCTCTATCCTGGCAGTATATTCTTGGGTTTGGTTTAGTTTGGTTTATCTTTTCTTTTTTTCTATAATTAGATCTTTATGTATTGAGTGGCAATCGTTTTACACACGACGTAGACACAGGAATTTTTGATTCCCAGTCTTGTACATAGCCATTCTTATATAAGTTCTCGGTCTTGTCTTCACATTCAATTTTCTTGTCTGACAACTGTGCAACTCACCACATCGAGCTTTCAGCTACAGAAATAAGAAAGGTATTAATCGTTTTTTTTGTTTTTTTACTGTTCTGCTCGTTATCATATGCGCACTTTAAATCTATTGTCAACGTTTGTTTTTAGTATTGGTTTACATATATATATATATATATATATATATATATATATATATATATATATATATATCAGTAATATCCTGTCGGTGTCCGAAGACTATGGGTGTGGATTATCCATGTATAGAATATATTTCATATACATCTATGGGAGTGTTTGTGTATGGCTATTGTTTGCCGAAATAAATTCATAATGACAATTTAACCGTGGTAGATTTTTTTTCAGTTACATCATATATATATATATATATATATATATATATATATATATAAGAAAAATATTTAGAGGATGTTTTTATCCATAGTTAAATTCTTTACTAAAGTATTTCAGTGTTTTCTTTATTTCAAAATGCAATTTTTTTCTTCTAGGCATAAATTAGATCTATCCTTTATCTTACATATCGAAGAAGATTTTTTAATGATTTTCCAGTTTATTTGTGGGGTCAATCCACGGTCTTTTAGATTCCAATTATATTTAGATAAAGCCGTTTCGTTCTTAAGTAAAGGGTTAGTAAGAGATTGCTTGTGGTTGTACCATCTAAACTTTAAGTGAGAAGATCCCAATGTATATTTTTTTTCTTTAAAATTACCTTCCTAGGGGAAAAAGTTTGTTTGGTAAACAGCATCCTTCAAATTACAGCTTCCATTCATTGGGAATTGTTCTTTAACACTACAATTACAAGGAGATTTATGTGTTTCCTTATCTCTCAAAGTTGATCTATCAATTAATTTCCTATTGTAGTTATAAATGATTTTGGAAATATTGTAACTGCTTAAGTAACTAATTTTTCTTGTATTTCTATTGAAAATTTTGCTTAAAGAATTATCCCTATTGAAATGCTTATCAACTGAATTTAAGAAATATTTTCCAATATTGTAGAAAGTTTGCAGAAAGGAGGGTTAAACCATTTTATCTTTCTTTTTCTATTTCTACAATTATTATTTTCATAATGTTTATTGTTGTTGTTTATTTCATCATTTCCATAGTTATTATTCTTTGAACTATTCCTCTTATTCATAGTGTTGTCTGGTTCGGTTATATTAACATTCTTTAGGTTCTACTTCTCAAGTTTCTGATGGAAAACGCTATTATACAAGGCTTCATTATAAGTTCCTTAATTTTCCTCAAAACTGTTTCGCAAGATAATAACCTATTAATTCTTAAATTGACTGCGTTAGGTACCTGTTTGATTATAGATCTAGTGAGATTTGAGTCGACATTGATATAGATAAGTATGTGGTTATTTTGATTAATGGTTTGAAAGTGTTATTATCTAAATTAAATGTAACGTCTAAGAAATTTACTATTTTTAAGTTGAAAGATATTTCAGTTTTCAATCTTAGTCATCTAAATGCCCTTATAATTTTTTTGCAATTTTTATGTTTTCGGGCCGTTACTTTTACGTATGAAAATAAGTCCATCATCTCTATAAAATCTAATTTGTGGTAAATTTATGATTCGGCCTATTGTATCTAATATTTCTACTATGTCGACAATTTGTGCAAAATCAAAAGATTCTATTGACACATCAAAGTTATCAATATAACTTTTAATCCTCATTTTGTTATTAACTATTAGGATGAATTTCCTGCATGCTAAAATAATGTCAGTTTCCTCTTCGTTAATATCTGTATAATTTCAAGCAAAATTTATACTATGTAGTAATAATTCCTTAGATATGGAGGGGTAGAAATCCATAATGTCAAATCGGATGAATGTAGTACTTTTTTATTCTTAATATTTCTAAACCAATTAATAAGTTTTTCCATAAATCATATCTAGAATTTTCAATTATTTTGGAAATAGTTTTTGGATCACATTTTCGGAAACTAAACCTAATTTTGTCTAAGTAGGGTTAATTAATCTAGCCTGTTTATAATTATTAAAATTCTTTTTGTGATCTTTAAAGAGAACATAGACACTTTTTGGTTTAATTTACCACGTTTATCATTAATGTTAAGCTTGTTAGCAAATCTGACAGTGTCTTTATTGATCTTATTAATTGTATCATGAACGCAATATTAGTTTATAGGAAATTAAACTAAATCATGATGATGAGACTAAGATCTGGAGAACCGAATTCTGAGAAGACCCATCCCAGATTTATAAGACTAGGGTATGGGAGTCGTCTGGCTATTTCCCATGAAAATAACGCTAGAAAATGACAGACCTAATACGCCGATAGGAGTATGGTAGAAATGATGAACAAAGTTTCTCATCGACTTTATCTCAAATTCAATTCTGTATTCTATCAAGGACATATATCACCAACTGAGAAGAGCCTGCGTAAATGTCTTAACAGTATTCCATTTACGGGCGGATCTGACGTATGCGGAGATATGGTAAAGCTCCAAGTGTCAACAATTTTCAATGATCAACTCAAAGAGCTTACTAATGAGGCTCAAGAGACTAATTGGGCTATACTTAGACGACGAAGAACGCTCTCAAGAAACTTTATCTGGGAAACAGATAATGATTTCCATGATATTAGAAAGCATCACTCCTTAAGAAAACGGTGGAAAAACTTTGTAATATAGTAAACAACCCTGGAGAAATGTTTTCTGAAGCTCAAATGAGATTGTGTCTGAATCAGATTCCTTTTCTGATTCGGAATCGAGTACAAAATCAGAGGCCTTTTTTTTACGCTAAAGTAGTTAGTAAACAGTTATCATTGACTAAACTTAGCTAAGTTTGGCGCAAAGCCAGGAAATACATGAAAGGAAGTGAAGTTCTAATTCAAAAGTATTGGTATGCTATCTAAGATCGTTAACAATTACATAATGCAAAGTATCAAATTGTTAGCTTGCAGAGAGTATAAAACAGAAAAAAGCAGAAGATTGATGGTTAGAATCATCATCGAAGATGTAATTCGATTTTGAAGCAAAATTTATTGCTCTAATAAATATCTCGTCTGAATTTGCTTATATATATATATATATATATATATATATATATATTAGATTTATATATTTAATTCCATGGAATTAAATATATAAGTCTAATATATATCTATTTATTATTATTATATAATAGCTCTATCCTAGATATTGAGCACTCTCCCTATTATATTGCACTTGTTTCGACACAAACCCACAAAGTGATTTAGTGACAACCAACACTGTTATAATATATATATAAAGTAAAGTTGGCGACCGTAGTCGAGGGCGACCCGAAAGCTCCTTTTTCCATTGCTACTACACCAAGGTGTAGGGAAGGGCACTACTCCTTTCCCTGGATTGTTCCACTTTACCCTTGATACGTACCTTATACTGCTGAGTGTTAAGCAAGGAGGTATCAAGTACCATTTTTAAAGTCTTTGGTATGACCCGGCCTGGGATTGAACCCAGGTCTCCCAGACCACTGGCGAACACTCTACCCACTAGGCCAATGAGCCAGTCAATATATATATATATATATATATATATATATATATATATATATATATATATATATATATATATATATATATATATATATATATATATATATATATATATATATATATATATATATATATATATATATATATATATATATATATATATATATATATATATATATATATATATATATATATATATATATATATATATATATATATATATATATATATATATATATATATATATATATATATATATATATATATATATATATATATATATATATATATATATATATTTATGTGTGTGTGTGTTTGTGTGTGTGTGGATATATATATATATATATATATATAAAAGCAGCAGAAGAATGTAAACCAACCAAACTAAGACCCAAATATAGAGTTCCACGGGAGACACTAGCAGTTTGGCAAAAAAACGAAATAACGTGAAAACAATATCCTTATATAATAAAAGAAACCCTACAAATCCAAACGCTCAGAAATTTAAGAAGGCACGAAGAGAACTGACATAGCAAAAATTACAAAAAGAATACATACAAGATCAGATCAATAGAATCAGAAACTCAGTCGAAGATAGACAATCAAGAATAGAATATCAGACAATAGATGAAGAGAGTAAAAGGAAGAACACCTCGGGAGCAAAATTAAAAGCTGCCATCTCAGAAGAACGAATACAGATGTGGAAAGAATATTTCAAGAATCTCTTTGAGAATTTCACGATAGTAACATATAAACTCATCACAAAAATTATCAATTGCAAACAAGATATCAAGCAAGGACAGTTTACTCAAGAAGTACGCAAAAAAGTACTAAGAAAAATAAAATAAAAAACAGACAAGCGTCGACGTAATATCCTCAGAAGTATGGGAGACAAGGGAATTTGATGACTTGGTTCTTTTATTTTGCAACGCCGTATATAAACAGAATACAATAGAGAGATGGACAAACGGCTGCATCCTCCCCCTCCTAAAGAAAGATGACCATGGAATCACCAAGAACTACAGTGGCATAATTCTATAGCGGTTAAGCTTTATAAGGCTCAGCTTCACAATCGGATCAACCTGAAATTGAGAAAGTTCTTTGAAAAAATCGGAACCTTTTTCGCAGAAAGCAATCCACAACATCACAAAATATAACAATCTGTCAAATCATCGAAGGAGTTCGTACAAAAAATCTCAAGGCAACATTTGTGTTCGTAGATTTTTTTCAAGGTATTTGATTACATACACATAGGAAAGATGGTGCAAATACTTCTAGCTTTTAGTATCCCCAAGAAACTGTTAAGGCCATAATGATGAAAGTCAAGGTACGCTCATTAGATGGAGACACGAACTTTTTAGACATTGTTACTGCAGCTCTGCAAGGAGGTACATTAGCACCTTACCTGTTTATAATCTGCCCAGACAACGTAACATATAATCAGAGAAAATTATTTTGCACTAAAAGGGGCCAGAAGCATTCGATATTCCGCAGAATTTATAACGCACGTAGACTATGCAGATTGCATACTGCTTCTTGCAAATGCACCTGCCCAAGCTGAATCCCAGCAGCATGCACTGGAGCAGGCAGCAGGAGACATTGGTCTCTGTGTGAATGCAAACAAGACGGAGTACATGCGTTTTAATTAAAAAGGAGCCATCTCTACTCTAAATGGGGGGGCGTCGGAAATTAGTAGACAAGTTCATGTACCTCAGCTGCAGCGTCTCATCAACTGAAAGTGATTTGAATATACAACTAGTGAAGGAGTGGACTGATATCAATCGGCCATCGATCACATGGAAGTCTGATCAATCCAATAATATAAAACAGAATTTCTTCGAATCAGTAGTTATGTCAATACTACCGTATGGATGCATCGCATGGACGTTAACAAAACACTTAAAGAAAAAGCCAGATGGGAACTGCACAAGAATACTACGAGTTATATTGAACAAATCTTGGAAGCAGCATCCCATGAAACAATAGCTATACGGCTACTTAACTCCCATCCTTAAAATCATCCAAATAAAACGAACAAGACATGCGGAACACTGCTGCAGACGCAAGAAAAAATTTATGTAACGTTGTCTTTTGGACCCTTACACATGGACATGCCAGTGTTGGTCAACCGGTAAGAACGTACCTACTGCAACTCTGCACAGACTCGTGATGTAGTTTAGAAGACTTGCCGGGGGAATATATGATAGGGACGGATGGAGAGAGAGAGAGAGAGAGTAAGGGAAATACATGCAAGTAGCGCTACTTGATGATGATGATGATGATGGTAAATACACACACACAAATAATGAGAATTTAATCTGTAGGTAAGTTGCACAGAATATATTTAGAGATATCACATATGCAGCTTAGTTCTTAGGACACCTAGTGATTTATTTTATATACGTTTCTGCTGTAATATCTAATGTTAGGCGATTTTTCATAAACTCCTGCACTGCCTATAAATTTCCATTATATTTTTGATATAATAGACAATTTTATAGAAAGTATTACACCCCTAAAAAGTTCCCTTAAATTTCTGTGGAGCCCCCGTGGCGTAATGGGTAAAGTGTTGGACTGGGACATCAAAGTAACCGAGGTTGAACTCCAATTGCACTGTTCCGTTCACTTTCGGATTAATACCATTTGGTAAAGGTATGGACCCCCCTATTTACCCAGTTATTGGTTTGATAGTATCGTGGCTGCTCTTCTGTAGAGAAAGCTTCAGCTTTAAATACCCCACGAAGGTTGAAATTATGAATGATTTTTTCTTTATTTTTCACGTTAATTAAAAGTTAGTGTCGGTATATAATACTATAGATCTCTCTCTCAGTCATCCAAAAAAGAGTTATCTTTGGTATGACACTAAACTGCATCTGATGGTGAAGCTCCAGTTCTGAGGATATGGGCCGTGTGAAACCTCCATTGCCATTACTCCAAGGTCTACTCTGATCTGGAGTGGTAATACTTATAAGTGTCCCATTTTGGGGTCAAATAGAACTGTTCAATAATTTACTAATGATAAATTTTATTAGGTATACAGTTGTGAGCAAATTACATAGAAATACTCGATAAATAGAATTACTAATGTTAAATTGCAATATCTAAAACTATCTAACTGTGCGCAAACAAATAATCACGATTCAATAGAATTATTAGTGTTAGCAATACTTGAAAGCGTTTATCTGTGTGGAAACAAATGAGCTCTTGTTTAAAAATAAAGTTACGTGCAAACTATTTTCAGATATATATATATATATATATATATATATATATATATATAACATTTGGTATTAAATGAACCACAATGGTTGATATACCATAAAATACCACCAAATCAAAACAAACAAATCCCAACAAATCCATTTACATATACAGTGTTTTTGTTTTTTCGTGTTTTTTTTTTCTCACTTCGAGAGAAGACATTCCGATGTAAATGTTTAGAATGAATTTAAAGAAAACTTCCTTTTGGATGCTATGTGGTGATATTGTCGACAAACTTAATCGAACGGCCAAATACATGCGATAGCGCCACTCTTGTTTGAATCGCATCCGTTAAACGATGTCATTTGAGACTTAGTGGCTCATGCTAACTTTATTTAAAATAAAGACGGAAAAAACTAGTTAATTCTATTCTTTATATGGTTTCAGGCAGTGAAAGTTGACCTCGTCAGAATGCCACAAAGAACTTACTAATTTTGAAAACGACTAGATACAGGCGAAAGCGCTCGAAACCTAGAATATCTTGGATTATTATGGAAATTCATCGGACACATAGAAAATAGCCAAAGGGAACTAATCAAGGCACCCCAAGAATTCACGCAAACTCCTTGTAAAACCCTAATACAAATGTCGAATCTTTAGATTCGACTTCTTTTGCTTCCAACGGCCGAGCATTCTCCGTGGATTGCTATCTTGCAACAAGCCCAAGTTCAGCTCGAAGAAAATCTGACCTCGACAACAACCTTAAGTAATACCGTGTCAACAACCGCATGAAGGAAACTGCCGACTACTACTGAAACCTACCACATGTCATCCCATCTACGAGGACATATTTTCAACAACTCAGCAAAGTTTGCCAAAGCATCTTGGCTGCAAACCATTTCCTTTCATCTCTTTTCCTTTCTCGAATTGTAAAATTGTTCAACCAGAAAACGATTGATGTATTTTCCCTTCTTAAAAAATCTCTCTGTCCTAACTGTTTTGCTAACTTAGATAATGTCCATTATCCTTCAGAACTATGGGATTAACCAGAATTAATTTCGGGGATAAAATCCACATAACATTCCTCAATTCGATCTGGAATTATATTCCCTTGATCATAAACCAGGAAAAAACATTTGAAAAAAACTGTACATGCCTCTTTGCATGTTTTTTAAACCAAAGACGCATGAATAAAAAAAAAAAAAAATGCTGTGTATAGGTATATATCATCATCCTTATCAATAAGTCGTGCTGACAGCATAGATTTCTTTGACTTTCTCTTTCAATTCGTCCCTATCATCCATTCACACACACACACACACACACACACATATATATATATATATCTTTAAAGAAAAAAACAAAGACCGGTTAATTTAGGATTATAAATTTATTTCCATCCTGTTTTTCAGTTTCTGGAGTAAACCAAAAACACGAAGAAAAATATAACAGGACTTCTTCAGATCCAATGGATAAATAAAACAGAATAGACACGTGGGGTGGAGGGAGAGGGAAAAAAGATTAAGGAGTTACCTCCTCGTTTTATTGAATTTCCGGTTTTTTATTTACCTATTTATTTTATTTTCAAATTTCTTCCGTCAGTTATAATTACGGTAATTTAACTTTTTTATTTATTTGTTTAATTTATTTTCTTTTCATGTTAAGTTCGATAATTAACTTTTAAGAGAAATATAAATGCTTATATTAATTTCGATACCATTTATTTAGCAACCAATTTTTTCCTAGTGTGTATATTGGATACGTTTTTTGCCTGGTTTCACTATTTATTTCTATGTTTTTAAAATTTTTTTTTGTCTATAGTTTAAATTTAGTCTTATGTCTACATCTAGCTATTAATTCACTTCTCTTATTTAATAACTTATCAGACCATTTATGTTTTAAAATATGTATTTTCTCTTCTAAGCACAAATTTCATTAAAGAAATATTGCTCTGTAAAAATTACATTGAGCTCTCCACCAGGAAAATTTAAATGTTCAGCTCCTGAATGATTTTCTTGTCCTGAAGGAATTACTCCCAACTCTGGTTTAACTGGACCGAATAATACTATATATATATATATATATATATATATCATAAGAAAGTTATGCTGGTAGAACGGAGAACCTTGATTCTCTCTCACCACCCGTTCCTATCGTTTATCGCTATTGGCAGGTCTCCTAGAGTGTATCAGGTGCCCGTACAAAGCTGATGTATGCAAGTATTTGTTCGTCGGCCAACACAAATGTGTTCGTTTGTAGGAGTCCCAAAAGAGAACATCACTTATGAGTTCGTCCTTATTTTTCCATCAGTGCCCTGCATGGTTTGGAAGATGGGAGGCTGGTGGCCGTACAACCGCTGTTCTGTGGGGTGCCGCTTTCAGTATTCTTGGCTAGTTTTCATTCAGCTTTTTCTCTAAGCATTTCAAATTAAAATCTATAGAATTCTAGATATAATGGAGGTTGCTATGAAATGCTAATTAGAATCCTTCATTCATTTACAAATAGAAGCTTTGATAGCATCATGAACCTTTGTTTTAACGGAAACTCCACAGGTTCATGGGTCGACTATAATCTTCAAACGTCAATATCATATTTACCAACCCCTCCGCTCGGGCAGGATATGACACAAAGTCAATTTTTAAGCGGAGTTTAACAGGCTTGAATTCAGAGTTCTCCTTGTCCTAGACTAGTTGCCTCGCCACAGCTGAAGAACTAGTCTGCCCTACTATTTACCCATAGCTGACGGGAGGATAATTGGATTCATACCTTTCCCAAGGGTATTAGTGCTATGTGAAATACAGTCAGTTTCGTCCAGGATTTAAACGCGTGTCGTCGTGTCCATTTCCTACGACGATAACAATTACACCACGGGCACCTCCAAACGTCAAAATAGTCGACGATTTACTATGCTGTAATGCATTTAAATTAAACAGTTACCCTTGATATGCCTAAATTGATGATGTGTGAATTTTACTTTGACTTTCCCATATTTCCTCGCAAACTCTCAATCTATCATAAATTTAATTTTTGTGACTGACTTCTTGCATATGACTTCAATATGATCGGCTCATGAAAGACTGCATATTATTTTCTAGTCTTGATCATTACAAGTAAATGGAATGAAAAGTAATATGTCTGTAACATATTGACCTCCGACCCGGCCGAGCTGTGAAATAAGAAATGCACCTGTGTAAATAACAGGTGCATCCGGTCGAACATATCAGGGGATAACCTTGACTGTATACGGGTTGAGTTGGGTGCAGATGTGACGCCCACAAGAAGCAGGTGTACGTCAAACAATGATATAACCCGGTTCGACAGGATGTTCAGTTAGTTGGAGTCAGAGTTTTGGAGACAAGATGCCAGCGTGAGAACCAGCTCCAGACAGAGGGCTTGAGCAGCCCAGGAGAAAGAGAAAGAAGTGCTGCTATAGCCAGAAGAGCTGAGGGGGCAATATGTTGCAGTTTTGTTCAGTATCCAACTCACCTCTCACACATAACCCTTTCACAACCGTTTCGAATAAAGTGTGAGAGGTATATTTTTCTAAAGAACTGTGTCCGTTCGTCATTATTGTGTTGACTATGTTTCCGCATGTATATGTGTATAGTTGGTTGTGACTATGCAACATGTTCTCTGAGTACTTGGACGATCATGGCTCTTCACATTTTTCCTTATCAGTAAGCTGTGTATTAACATGACTATTGGCAGAGTTACCGTGGCGTAGTGGGTAACGTGCTGGACTGCATTATCTTATTAAGTCGTGCTATTGCATTTACTTTCGAACTTTCGGAAAAGGAGGAACCACTGTATCCACCCCCGCCAACTATGGGTTAAATAGCACTACCACTGTTCTTCAACTGATATGGTTTTGGCGTAAGATAACCCACGAAGATAAATATAGCATTCAACAAAAGAAGAACCACAAAACCATCACTATTCTTGAAAGAGATAGTGTATTGGTTTCTACGATTAGAACTTCGGCTTTTCCTTCTCCGAGGTTGATTATCTAACAAAAGAACCCAATCTTCCCTACTCTATAAATTTATTCGACTCAAATACTTAAAATGGGTTCAATACTATTCTAAACTTTGACACACAAACGCACACAGACACACAGACATAAACACATAGACACACACACAGACACATACGTACACTCTCGTGTAATGCAAAGTTCTTCTAACGAATTGAGCACTTCAATATCCGATGGTGTAAAATGTAAACAAAAGAAAGTTAATACATATATACGTTAAATTCCCGCGCTGAGGTTGAGCTTAAGGCTTAGCTTACGGGTATGTCATCAACCTGACGAATAGTTAGGCGGGTTTCGACCCCGGCTTGGAGCGTCTCGAGTATATAGCCACACTGAAGAGTTGTGATACAACAAAACAGTCTGTCTGTGGATGATAACGATATATATATATATATATATATATATATATATATGAAAATGTATAAATATGAAAAAAAAAAAAAACAGAAGGTCTTCAGAGAATGATTTTATATTTTTACCAACGTTAAACGTTTTAGTTTTTAAATGTGAAAACATTCAGTTTTTTTTGTGCGAAATCATCAAACCTTCATGAGGGCAGGTCAATTTTTAAATGAAACGAAAAATTGACAAAGTTTTGCACATTCTATTTTCGTTTATGGCGTTCTATTTTAACTTTGTGTGGTGTAATTAGTGTTCAAAAATTAATAAAAAAAAACGTAACATATTTCTTAAAGAAAAAATCATGTCAGTCTATCTATTCATTTATCTCTATATTTTCATATTTATTTTATCTTTTTCATATTTACTGATTTTAAAGATACCTCATCTATGTATATCACTGTCACTCTGCTTCATTCTGTCTCTTTCAGTTTGCTTTATCCAAACATCTGTTTATCGAAGTAAATATAAAATGATGAAGCCAAATCATTTTACGTAAACAATTTTGTAACGCTTTAGCTCTAATCTGTCTAAATAAAGAGATAAATTGGAAGATCCGGGTCTCTGTTTGAGAGTGTTGTGTTTTTTTTATTATGTATATAATATTTTGGAATCTTTAAAATTAGAATTTATATACATAGTAAAAACCCAACCCGCTTTACAAGTAAATAACATTTAAGAATCAGTTGGTCTTGGTATTTTGAAACATATCCCAGCGTTTTAGAAAATTCTGCGATGAAGTTTGATAACATAAAAAATATTCTATTTTCAAGTAAAAAAAAGGGGAAAAAATGTGAGTAAATTTCCACACAGATGTCAATAACGGAAGTTCTATGGACAAAGAAACACATTTTTATGTCCTTCAGCAATACCTGCCTCAATAAAATTTATCTCCGCCCACGCCTTTTTCTTACTGACTCATTATCTGCATTTTTATCATCTTTTTCTCTCTACAGGTGTATGCCGTGTGCCCCTAGATCTAATGAGTGCCAATTAAACAGTAATGTTTGCTTTCCGGACGAAAACAAATTATCAAGGACATGTTTGCCATATATTGCGTTTTAATTATGCAGTGCCTTTAGCGAAATCGACTATTTTACATGAATATTTTACTCTCATTATTATAGTCCATCTTAATTTATCGCAGCTGCGTGTTATCGTACACATTGACCAAGAACAAAAACTTCTAAGCCTTGAAAAAGAATATGAATGGTGTGACAAGATTGTTTCCAATGATCATATTTACCCAACCCCTCCGCTCGGGCAGGATATGACACAAGGTCAATTTTTAAGCAGAGTTTAACAGGCTTGAATTCAGAGTTTTCCTTCTCCTAGACTAGTTGCCTCACCAAGGCTGAAGAACCTTGTCTGCCCTACTATTCACCCATAGCTGGAGGGAGAATAATTGGATTCATACCTTTCCCAAGGGTATTAGTGCTATGTGAAATACAATCAGTCAGGTCCAGGATTTGAATGCGTGTCGCCGTGTCCATATCCTTCGACGATAACCATTACACCACGGACACCTCCTAAAGATTGTTTCCGATGATATAAGTAAAAATGTAACACACCCTGTTGGCGGGGCTTAGAATACGCTGACTTTATTCCCCGCAGAGGAGTAAGACAATAAACTGCATCTCATCGTGAGGATCCAGTTTTGGAAATCAAGTGAATGTGGAGTAACCATTTCTTGCCATTTTTTTTACGAAGTCCACTTTCTAGGAGTAACGTTTTGGGTTCTTTGTATGAGTAAAATAGATCTGTTTGACAATTTTCTACACGAACAGATATTTTAAGATTTATTTGATCGCCAGAGCCCGATGTTGAATAATTTCATTTCGCAGCGTCTCTCAAGACAAGAATTTCTTGGGATGCACATCTCTTTTTCAAGTAACACTGGACAGGTTTTACTGGGTTTCAAAGTACAGGCAGCAAGGAACAATCCTTGATCTAATCTATATATAAATGTATTTACAAGGCCCCAAACCCCCAATTTCCCTTCTATTTACCGTTAACTGTTAGTACAAAACGTTTAATGCCTTTTCAGAGTGTGTTTGTTCAAAGTGAAACGAAACTTGTCAGTTGGGATTTGAAATTGGCTCACCGATTCCCTTAATCCTACAATTAATCGTGAAGGCACCTATAAATCCACAAAATACCAATGGCAATTTTCATGCCCACGTCATCATTGACTTCACTTTCACACCGACAACTTCAGTGTTCTCACATTGACGACTTACGATATTGTTCAGAGGTAATGCCGACTTCAAGCTCTTAAAACCTGCTATAATAACTGCAGTCAACTTTTGAGACTTATTATAAATGACCATTGTATAGAACTTTTCTTTCACCGAGTTTTTAAAAACTCTAAAAGTTTTTTGTGAAATATCTTTCTTGAAGTTAGTAAATTTATAATCAGCTCGGATTCTTGAAGTATGAGTTGAAGTAAGCCTTAAAAGAAACATAAATCACAATCCCAAGACCTTTTTTATTGATTAGTTTCTGTATCTGAAGAAACAGAGGACCGATACATTAAATATCGCTAAGTCTGGGCAGGTGTATTTATAAGTTGGTTTGCCCAAGAGGCCCACTTTGTTTCCCCGCTTTATTCTGGTTGTCCAAAAGAAAACAGAAAAGTGGCAAAAGGTGTCGATGGAATCATGCCTTATAAGTCAAAGAACTTAAATAACGGAATACAAATCTTTTAAAAAATTTTCTTATTATCAGATTGATAGATAGATGGAGAGAGAGAGAGAGAAAGAGAGAGAGAAAGGTTGGGAAGTTTCTAAAAGAGAAAGGGAGCGGGATTATGATGTAGTACCAATTGTCCGTGGGGATGCTAAATGATTGTTTTGATATTAATAAAGCAAACGTTACTACTGATAATAATGAATATCAATATATTTTTAAATCTCAAAGGAAACCTATTCTTTAAGCTAAATGATACATTTTTTTTATTTTTGCTTTAACAATTTTCAAGAAAAGTAAATTGAAGTTTAACTCTCTAATCAGATATCATGCAACTATTTAACAAGGCTTTAAGTCGACTACTTTTTGAACGGAACTCCTCAAAAGATGCAGTAATCATCATCATTTATTCTTAAAATGGCGAGTGTAAAAGCAAGAAAAGACATAGTACAAGTACTGTAACGTCTTGGGGAAGCAGAAAAAAACACACAAAGTCAGATTATTCCAGTTTATTTTATTGGACTTCCAACTATTGTACTTAACTGTTTCCTATAGAAAAAATACGAAAACTCACTTCCTTTGTCCTGCTTTCATTCTTCCCAGGACTGTAAACTTGTTATCTTATTTTTTTCCTGTTGGCTTTTTCAGCCACTCAGTTCCGGTGCCCCGACGTTTTTCCCGCTAATTGTATTCACCAGCAAAGATGAGATTGACTCTATCGGTCTTTTCAGTGCAGCTTGTGTCATGGCTATGTCAAAATTACTTTTCATAAAATCTTTGTGCACCAAAGAAAAATCAATTTTATGTTATTTTGTTGGAACTTGCTGAGCAAGGAATCAACTCAGTTGTCTTCTCTGAATTTTATCTGTGAAATCAAAAAATAAAAAAAATCCTGCTATTCTTGGTTTAAATGACACAAAGATCAGTAAACTAGAACAATGGAATGCAGCAGACGATAGGATGACTGCCTTGTCAGT
Organism: Sepioteuthis lessoniana; assembly: GCA_963585895.1. Classification (NCBI taxonomy): domain Eukaryota; kingdom Metazoa; phylum Mollusca; class Cephalopoda; order Myopsida; family Loliginidae; genus Sepioteuthis; species Sepioteuthis lessoniana. Next base: position 90,210,116 of record OY757916.1, read on the forward strand.
GAGGTTTAGATTACACTGACTGTATCCCCTGGATACAGTAAGACCTCCAGCACCCTGCAAAAAAGTTATATCTTGTGTATTACAGTCAATTGGATTTGAAGGAAAGGTTACATTTTTGGAGATCTGGAACGAGTGAATGACCATTTATTACTATGACTCTAAGGTCCACTCTAACCTTGAATGGTAGTACCTCACAGGGTTCCATCAATTGCTAAAATAGATATGTCTTTAAAATTATTCGTATTCGAAATGACCGTGTACAAAAATAGATCAGTTTAAAAGTTATTCATATTTGACGGGACCGTGTGCAAAAATAGATCTGTTTAAAAATTATTTGTATTCGACAGGACCGTGTGATAAAAAGAAAAATATCTCAAGAAATAATTTCACAAAAAGTATAAAGTCCTAATCCTGGATGAGTTCAAATCCTGGACAAGGCAAATTTACTTTCACATAACGTTCATACCTTGGGAAAGAAATGAATTTAACTAATCCTATTATTGATAAATTGAAGAGCAAACAGGGTTCTTTGATCTTGATATGGTAACCAGTCGTCCAGAAAAATATCAACTCTGAATTCCGCTTAAAATTGATCTTGCGTCACATTCTAATCGTAGCGGGAGGTTAGGTTATGTAAACGCACAAAAATGTACATATAAACGTACTATAAACACATATAAATTTAAACGTACAATAAACACATTACCATAAACCCAAAGCATAAGCATTTAAATATAAACTTAAAATAAACACATTCCCATAAGCTCTTAGCATAAAATGATGGTTTGACGTGTCATTAGAATAATAAAAAAACAAAATCAAAGTAGAAGAAAGATTGATATTCTAAAATATCAGTACAAATACCTTCGGTAGTGCAAGTGAACGTACCTAACTGATGAGATTTTCATTGGGTGACCAGTATGTTTAGCCTTCTACCAATCTAAGCTAAGCTTACTAAGTTACTACATGTGAAGGAATCAGTTGATGGTAAATTTAATTAGAGTTAATAAAGTCGACAACTGGAACGTAATAGTTAATTCATTAATCAATACAGGGTTAGCCTCGAGTTCTCAATCAATATATTAGAAACTATATATTGTAAACAGAACTCTTTAATCATCAGGATCAGTCATTAACAATAACAAATTTTATATAAAGAAACAAAGATATTTGATGATTGGGCTGTGTGCATGTCCGGGGAAATATATGCAAGAGTAATTCATGACTAATTAACAATAGTCGAATCCAAGTTTATATTATTGATACAAAAATGATATGAAACACTAAAAAGTACACAAAGAGGATATGTACAGAATTATCCAAAACAGGTTGAAAGGGCTTGCATAAGTGTAAAGTTTTTAATATACATCCCCAACTAATCGACATGATTTATTGGAGAAAGGATACAATAAATAATCATTTCAGTAGAAAATTGGTAAGTCTGTCAGGGGCCAATCAGATGTTACACGATAGTCACAAAAGCCTATTCTTGATCTCTAGTTATCTTGCATATTGAGCCTTGACAGAGCCATCAATCAGAGACGCAGCTGTGTAAATAAGTGGAAGCAGTCATGTGATTTATCGGAAATTGTAGGGGTTATGAAATAATATATGCAGATGCCTGCTTATCAGTTGGTACAGTGAGGGCCAGAGTCAGAGTTAGTTTGCAATCAATGAGAGCGCCTTGCTGGGAGCAACGGCCCATAGCGGCCCAAAGCGGTCAATAGCGGCCTCCATTTGAGTACTTCCATCCGAGCAGCAGAAGAAGTGTTAAGTGGGGTCGTGAAAATTACACAGCCTATGTTCAAGAGAAAAAAGTTATGGGTTAATATAGCAGTCTGTCTTTTAATCCCTCCGTCCATTTCTCTATAAAATCAAAGGTAAATCAAAACTGATATAAACACCCTCTAATCCGGAAATCATTTGCCCTTTTGTCATTTTTCGTCTATCTTGAGCTATAATAGGGGCTTATGGGACTAAAGGTAAGTTAAAACTGATACACACAAGCTAATCCGGTAATCCATTACCATTGTTTCACTTTTTGTCTCTTCTGTGCCATAATAAGGGGTTTTAGGACCAAAGGTATGTCAAAACTGATAAACACAAGCTATAACGCTAATCCATTACCCTTTTCTCACTTTTTATCTCTTCTGTACTATAAAATGTGTTTATAGGACCAAAGATAAGTCAAAACTAATAAACACAAGCTAATCCGGTAATCCATTACCCTTTTTTCACTTTTTGTCTCTTCTGTGGCATAATAAGGGTTTATTGTACCAAACATAAGTCAAAACTGATAAACACCGGTTAATCTGGCAACCCTTTGTATTATCGTTATTATCTTACTTTTCTGTGCCCTGGTAATGGCGTAATGGCCAAAGCTAAATCAACACTGATAAACACCCGCTAATGCGGTGATCACTAACCCTTTTATCATTGATTGTTTCTTCTTAGTCATGGTAAGGGAAATAAAGAACCAAAGATGAACCAACACTGATATGCACGCTCAACTCCGGCCACCCATTATACTTTTGACATTATCTTCTGTTTTAGGCACCGTTCATGGCCTTAAACGGCCAAAGTGGATTTAAACTGATAAACGGCAGCTAATCTGACAATCTCTCAGCCCTTTTCATTGTTTGTATCTTCTATGCCATGTTACCAGTTTACAGGACAAAAGATGAGTCAAAACTGATAAACACTCACTAATCTGACAATCTCTCAACCCTTTTCATTTTTTGTATCTTCTATGCCATGTTACCAGTTTACAGGATAAAAGATGAGTCAAAACCGATGAACACTCGCTATTCTGCAATCTCTCAACCCTTTTCATTGTTTGTATCTTCTATGCCATGTTACCAGTTTACAGGACAAAATATGAGTCAAAACTGATATACACTCGTTAATCTGACAATCTCTCAACTCTTTTCATTTTTTGTATCTTCTATGCCATGTTACCAGTTTACAGGACAAAAGATGAGTCAAAACTGATCAACAGCAACTAATTCGGCAATTCCTTACTCTTTTTTCATTGTTCGTTTCTTCTGTACCATAGTAATGGCTTAAAGAATCAAAGGTGAGTAAATATTGATAAACAACCGCCAATCTCGTCATTCCTTATCTTTTGGCATTATTTGTCCTTCTGTGGTTTACAGGACAAAAGGTGATCCAAAACTGATACACAATCTCTAATCCGTCAATCCTTTACACTATTCTCATAGTTACTGTGGCTTACATAGCCAAAGGTATGTCAAAACAGATTAATACATGTTAATCCAGCAATTCCTTACGCTTGTGTCCATGCTTGTCACATCTATACCATTGTAATGGCTTAAAAGACCAAATATGACCCAAAAGTGTTTGACACCCACTAATCCATCAATTTCTTTTGTCATTGTTTGTCTCTTCTGTGCTAGGGAAATGGCCGGAAAAATACAAAGGGGTGTCAGAACAGATATACACCCGTTACTCCGGCAATCCGTTATCCTTTTGTCATTCTTTGTCTCTTCTGTGCACCGGTAATGGAACACTGGACCAATGTTTGGTAAAAACTCTTAAAACCCCGTTAATCCGACTATCCCTTATCCTTTCGTCATTCTTTCTCTCTTCTGTGTACCGGTAATAACTCACTGGACCAATGTTTGGCAAAAACTGATAAATACACGTTAGTATGGCCATTCCTAATCCTTTTGTCATTCTTTATCAGACAATAGATAGACAAATAGACAAATTAACAAATAGATAGACAAAGGGACAATAGATAGACAAAAAGATAGACAAATAAATAGACAAATAGATAGACAAATAGACAAATTGACAAATAGATAGACAAAGAGACAAATAGATAGACAAATACAAATAGACAAATTAGCAAATAGATAGAATAATAGACAATAGATAGACAAGTAGACAAATAGAGAGACAAATGGACAATTGACAAATTGACAAATACATAGACAAATAGACAATACTATCAATTGGTCTATTAGATATTGTCTCTCTATTGGTCTAATAAGGGGTTTTAGGACCAAAGGTATGTCAAAACTGATAAACACAAGCTATAACGCTAATCCATTACCCTTTTCTCACTTTTTGTCTCTTCTGTACTATAAAATGTGTTTATAGGACCAAAGATAAGTCAAAACTAATAAACACAAGACCAATTGATAGTATTGTCTATTTGTCTATCTATTTGTCTATTCACAAACACATCATTGGTCTAATAGACCATGGTCTAATAGATCATTGTCATTGTCATTGTCAATAGACAAATTGTCAATAGACAAATAGACACATTAGACCAATATTAGACCAATATTGTCTATTAGACCAATATTAGACCAATATTAGACCAATATTAGACCAATTGATAGACCAATATTAGACCAATATTAGACCAATTGTTAGACCAATATTAGACCAATTGTTAGACCAATATTAAACCAATTGTTAGACCAATATTAGGCCAATATTGTTAGACCAATATTAGACCAATTGTTAGACCAATATTAGACCAATTGTTAGACCAATATTAGACCAATATTAGACCAATTGTTAGACCAATATTAGACCAATATTGTCTATTAGACCATTGTCTATTATTAGACCAATATTAGACCAATATTGTCTATTAGACCAATATTGGTCTGTTAGACCAATATTGGTCTAATATTGGTCTAATTGGTCTAATATTGGTCTAATATTGGTCTAATTGGTCTAATATTGGTCTAATATTGGTCAATATTGGTCCATTATTGGTCTAATATTGGTCTAATATTGGTCTAATTGGTCTAACATTGGTCTAATATTGGTCAATATTGGTCTGTTAGACCAATATTGGTCTAATAGACAATATTGGTCTAATAGACAATATTGGTCTAATAGACCATTGTCTATTATTAGACCAATATTAGACCAATATTGTCTATTAGACCAATAGACTAATAGACAATATTGGTCTAATAGACAATATTGGTCTTATTGTCTATTAGACCAATATTGTCTATTAAACCAATATTGTCTATTAGTCTATTGGTCTAATAGACAATATTGGTCTAACAGACCAATATTGGTCTAACAGACCAATATTGGTCTAACAGACCAATATTGGTCTAACAGACCAATATTGGTCTAACAGTTAGACCAATATTGGTCTGTTAGACCAATATTGGGTCTAATTGTTAATAATATTGTCTATTATATTGTTATATTGTTAATAATATTGTCTATTATATTGTTATATTGTTAATAATATTGTCTAATATTGTCTATTAGACAATATAGACAATATTGGTCTATAGACAATATTGGTCTAATAGACAATATTGGTCTATAGACAATATTGGTCTAATAGACAATATTGGTCTATAGACAATATTGGTCTAATAGACAATATTGGTCTAACAATATTGGTCTAACAATATTGGTCTAACAGACCGATATTGGTCTAACAATATTGGTCTAACAATATTGGTATAACAATATTGGTCTAACAGACCAATATTGGTCTAATATTATTATATTATTATGGTCCAATATTGGTCTAACAATATTGGTCTAACAATATTGGTCTAACATTGTTAGACCAATATTGTTAGACCAATATTGTTAGACCAATATTGTTAGACCAATATTGGACCATAATAATATAATAATATAATATTATAATATTGGACCATAATAATATAATATTATAATATTGGACCATAATAATATAATAATATAATATTATAATATTGGACCATAATAATATAATAATATAATATTGGACCATAATAATATAATAATATAATATTGGACCAATATAATAATATAATATTGGACCAATATAATAATATAATATTGGACCAATATAATAACATATATAATATATATTCTTTATATATATGTTTCTTTGTCTATAGACCTATTGTTCTATCTATTTGTCTATCAATTGTCTATGTATTATCTATTTGTCGATCAATTTATCGATCAATTTATCGATCAATTTATCGATCAATTTATCGATCAATTTATCGATCAATTTATCGATCAATTTATTGGTCTAACAGACCAATATTGGTCTGTTAGACCAATATTGGTCTGTTAGACCAATATTGGTCTGTTAGACCAATATTGGTCTGTTAGACATTGGTCTAATATTAGACCAATATTAGTCTAATATTAGACCAATATTAGTCTAATGTTAGACCAATATTAGTCCTAATATTAGACCAATATTGGTCTAATATTAGACCAATATTGGTCTGACATTGGTCTAATATTAGACCAATATTGGTCTGACATTGGTCTAATATTAGACCAATGTTAGACCAATATTGGTCTGTTAGACCAATTGGTCTGTTAGACCAATTGGTCTGTTAGACCAATTGGTCTGTTAGACCAATTGGTCTGTTAGAACATTAGACCAATATTGGTCTAATATTAGACCAATATTGGTCTGACATTGGTCTAATATTAGACCAATGTTAGACCAATATTGGTCTAACAGACCAATATTGGTCTAACAGACCAATATTGGTCTAACAGATAATATTGGTCTAACAGATAATATTGGTCTAACAGACCAATAACAGACCAATAATATTGGTCTAACAGACCAATATTGGTCTGTTAGACCAATATTGTTAGACCAATATTGTTAGACCAATATTGTTAGACCAATATTGGTCTGTTAGACCAATATTGGTCTGTTAGACCAATATTGGTCTAACAATATTGGTCTGTTAGACCAATATTGTCTAACAATATTGGTCTAACAATATTGGTCTGTTAGACCAATATTGTTAGACCAATATTGTTAGACCAATATTGGTCTGTTAGACCAATA
>OY757916.1:90217144-90327144 GCA_963585895.1 Sepioteuthis lessoniana
GGTACGTATCAAGAGTAAAGTAGTGCAATCCAAGGAATGGAGTAATGCTTTTTCCCGTACACCACGGTGTAGTAGCAATTGAAAACTTTTCTTATATATATATATATATATATATATATTATGGAGAAGTAGAGCGTTTAAAAATTAGAAGTTATAACAGAATGAGTTATATCCCAGTAGTTGGGGAAGGGAAGGATGCAACCTTTCGCCCATTTTTCTGTTATTTTATGCGTTGATTAATCAAAGAATTACGTGGTTGAATTTCCTTATCGTCAATACTTCAAGAGGTATTTTGTTGAGTCCAGTAAATATTTTGCATTCAATTTTTTCAGCACTTCAAGTTCCTTTGTAAAATATCCAATTTTGATGTCTAGTTGGCGATTGATGATTTTTTTCAATAGGTCTATCTGTGATTTCAGGAGGGTTTTTAGCATATTCTCGAAAGGTTCTTTCCAATTCGGAAATCATTCTTCTTGGTTGGCAGTGGTTTTAAGCGAAAAAAGACATGAAGCACATGATATCAAGCAGAAACTATGACAGATGCAGACTACGCAGATGATCTAGCGCTACTAGCAAATCGATCAGACCAATCAAAATCCTCGCTGCATAGCCGTCAGCAAGCAACAGGAGGCATTGGCCTCTACGAGAAGACAGATAAAATAGAGTTAATGCATTTTAAACAAGATGGTGCCATATCTACATTGAATAGCAGTCCTCTGAATTTAGTCAACCATTTCAGATATAATGTCTCATCTGCTGAAAGTGATGTCAACATACGCATTGGGAAGGCATAGACAGCTACTGACAGATTGTAGATCAAATGGAAATCTGATTCCTTTGATAAAAGAAAACAGAATCTGTCCCAAGTAGTGGCTGTGTCCGTGCAACTCTGCAGTGATGTCACCTGGAATCAAACGAAATATTCATTGAAAAAGCTTGGTGAGACCTACACAAGAATCCTGGAAGCAGCATCCTACAAGACAGCAGCAGGACAAGTCATAAGTGACGTTTTCCTATGGACTTCTATATATGAAAGCACCAGGGCTGGCTGATCAGCAAAGCATTAGATACATCAGCTCTGTGTGGACACCGGATGCACTCTAGAAGGCCTGCTAGGAGCGATGAACGATCGAGACTGATGGGGTGAGAGATAGAAAGTCAAGAGACTACGTGCTATCAATACTTGATGATAATGATGATGATGTACTCTCAGAATTCTATGTTTAATGTTTAAATACCCTTTCTTTTCTTAAGAAGGGAAATCACCTTGGTGTGGTGTCTAACGAGTCGGACTGGGACATTGTAAGACAGCTCCAGCTCCAGTCACCCTATAACGTCCACATTCAAACTAATACCCTAGGGAAAGGTAAGAACTCCCTTATCTCCAGATATGAGTGAAATAGGGCCACTATTGCCCTTCTACAACGATGGCTTTTGCATAAAATAACCCACGAAGGTTTACAAAGCTTTGAACAAAGAAACCAAACCGTTTCCTGTGAATGGCTTTTTTATAACTGAAAAGAAGACAAGATTAAACATTAATTGGGTTGTTTCTAGACATATTGTAGAATTTTAAACCATTTAGACAGATATTCGTCAAGTTATTAGATTATGAAATGATATCAATTTTTCTGAAACAGAGAGAGAGAGAGAGAGATTTTATGAGATATAAGTGTATGATCGTGCGAAACATACTTGATTATTGGAGTGAAAGACATATTGAAGATACGAATAAAGTAAGATTGAGACTAGCAAATAAGGACACGACAACAAAGAACAATAAAAATAGTATTTTTATCTTCTGCTCTAGCTAGATTTGTTAAGAAGGAAAAAAAAATGAATAATATAAATTTCCATTGGTTAGAGATAGTTATCTGCTTGTCTCTTCACTTTGGCTGCCATTGATCTCACCGCGACAGGCACATCGATTTCTATCTTCTTTCCATAGGTTATTTATGCTTGGGATTTGAATGTTGTTAATATGCTGAACAACAGTCTGATTATATTCTGGCTCTGATCAGATCAATAACACAGGCATGTAAATTCAGTCGTTTGTATTAATCGCTAGTTTCCAGAATGCGTAACGACGCGTTCTTCATTCGACTGACTCGTACAACTTGCCTGGAAAACATTTTTGTAGGTAATCAAAATTTGATTAACCAACTGAAAATGTGCTCGATGTTGTTTATATTTCAATGTTTGATTATATTATATTCTTTATAAATAGTTTTCAGGGGTGGGGGGTTAAGGTGAGTGTGACGTAAGAGTTGTTTGGAAATTGACTCGATGAGCTGAATTCAAATTCTGAACGAGATTGTTTGTGTTTCACTTCGTACTAATGCCCTTCGGCAAAGCATAAATCTATTTTACTCCATCAAGTTAAGGGTAAGATTGTAGTGCAGGCCGTGTTCTTTAGCCTTGTTACGGCAACTGGCCGAGAAAAAGGAAAGCTCTGAAACTTATGTACTGCTTTAAAATTTACCTTGTGTCGCATTCTGCTCTCGTGTGGTGTCTTTTTAACGATTTTTTTACTCTTTCCAGGAACTAAAAAATAAACTATGACATCATCATCTGATCACAGATGCTGGCTATATTGTAAACTCTCACACCTTACTTTTAATCAGTGCTCTAACAGATTTAGGATTCTTAAGGAAACAAATATTTTTTTCAATGGGCATTAACGAAAATCATTAAAAAATTTTTTAAATTTTATGTGGAAAACGCTGATATTTGGACACTAAAGAAAGGCGCTTGCAGCGTAAATATTATCATCGGAGGATGTGAACTCGGTTACCCGAGTTCAAATCCTACTTGAGACTCTGCATTTTTCATAACACTAATATAATTGGTAAAGGTAGGAATCCAACTATTCTCCCTCAAGACATGGGTAAATAGTGGGTTCTTTAACGTTATTATAGCAACCAACCTAGGAGAATGAAAACTCTGAATTCAAACTATTTGTAGACCTGGAGATGGATGGGTTCCTCCAGTTTATTTTTGCCCAAAACACGACCAAACCAAATTATATGACCCGTGAGTAAGAGAAAATCTATTCTTGCAATTAAATTACTTTTGAGTGCCGATTTCGATCCTTACTAGGTGCCCCGTATTCAATCTTCTGAAAAATCAAAGCAAAACTTAGTCTTTTAAAGACTAACAGTTAAGCTCCGAAGTTAAACGGCGATGAAACAATTCAGTAATTAAATTACAGACCACTTAAACATAGGAAGTACCGTAAGAAATCGAAGACGTGTGTACCAGATTAGGAAAAGCGCGGCAAATAAATACAAATCACAATCCCATATATATTTTGGATTACCGATACCTGAAATTAAAGCACTTCTGCACACACTAGACCGCAAAGCAACATGTGTTAATAAAAAAAAGCGAAATTTGAAAATCATATCGCCCCCATTAGGTCCTTTTGAAGGATAAATGCAAAATAAAATTGCCCTATTAGCGGGGCTTAGAATACGCTGATTATATGACCTACAGAGGAATAAGACACCCACCAAATAGGGTTATCCTGGGTATGACAGTAAACTGCATCTGGTCAGAAGGTACCAGTTCTGAAACTCTGGGAAGTGGCGGGTCCCACTTTATTGCCTTTCTGACACGGAATGACAATAGCTATTTGTGTCCCATCAATGAGTCTAATAGATCTGTTTAAAAATCATTTCTATTTGATAGGATCGTGTGTAGAAAAAACTCTTACGAAGCACCTACTAAGAAAATGTAAATTTGAACGTGCAATAAATGTGATTTCCAAACCTCTAAACACAAAACAATCTAAACTAATCAATCACAAAATAAAAATGAAGAATTTATAAGAATATTTACTATGTATTTTGATTCTATATTATGAGCTCGCTCAATTAACATTAGGACTTCGCTACATTCCCATTGGTAAGTAAGTAAAGTTGGCAACCGTAGTCGAGGGCGACCAGAAGGCTCTCTTTTCAATAGCTACTGCACAGAGGTATAGGGGAGGCGCTACTCCTTTCCCTGGATTGTTCCACTTACTCTTGATACGTACCTTATATTGCTGAGTGTTAAGCAAGGAGGTATCAATCACCATTTTTAAAGTCTTTGGTATGATGTGACCTGGGATTGAACCCAGGTCTCCCGGACTATTGGCGAACACTAGGTAATGCTCATGCGCAAATAATAGGAAATGAATACAATAAAATGAATTGTTGCAAGATTTGAAAAGTATGAATAAAATAAAATCTAGGCGGCTGATTAATTTTGTACGTTTTCAGTTATCATTTCATCTTAATTCCATATAAATCCTACTGTTTAATTTTACTGATTTAAAATATACGTATTGGTTATTCGGTTTTCAAATGAGTTATAATTAAATGGAATATAAATATTATTCCTCAAATATTTCTACAACTTCAATCAAAAATAGCTCTATTTAAGTAATAATGTTTGAAATATAAAGTTAATGTGATTTAAAAGCTGATATTTCTTATGTCGGAATCAGAAAACTTAATTGAGTTTTGAATTCTCATAGGAGTTTTTCACACAAGCGTTAGCTGATAGTTTTTCCTTGGACACTGAGTGACAGCAAGCCTCCTTGGGTCTTCAGAATTTTTCTGAGTATTTTATAAGCGATCTGGTATAGGTTGAAGTGTCTCGATTCTTTCACTTATTTCAATTTCCTCAAGTTTTTCTTCCAAGTCTTTTAGTTCTCTGGTAAGGTCAAAGTATTTGATTATTTTTCGCTTTCTTTTTTTTTCTCTATAATCGGACTGAGCAACAAAATCCACTTGACAGCAAGTTTTCTTTCTTTATTGTTAATTTGCACTCGATTAGATCTTCTGGCTGGGAATAGATCAGTTTTGGAGTCTGAGTGACACAAAATCTCCTTACGTCTCCAGGACTTTTCTTAGTATCCTAGCTGATCTTTTTGTTTGGATGGTCTTGATTCTTTACCTGATTTCCACTTCACCCAATTTCCTTTCTAGATTGTTAGGGACTGTTCCAAAGGTTTCAAATATTAGTATCACCGCCACTTCCATGATTCACAGTTTCTACTATTTGGTTAGATAAAGTTATTATTATTATTTTATTCACACCGGAATTAGGTGGTGGTTTTTCACTGAAGGCTAAGTGACAGCAAGTCTCTTCAGGTCTCCAAGACCATTCTTGGCTGATTTTTGCAGTATTGTTGTCTGATTTGTCACGATTCTTCTTCTGATCTCCAGTTCCCAAGTTTCTTCTTCAGGCATTTGGGGATCATTCTAAGACTACCAATTACAATTGGTCTTTCCATTACTTTCACGTTCAATTTTTTTTTTTTCAATTTTCTATCTAGATCCGGGTGTTTTTCTATTTTTTCGCTTTCTTTCAGGTCTGCTGGAACGGCAAAATCTACGAGTTTACAAGATATTTTCTTCTTCTGAATTAATACGAGGTCCGGTCATCTGGCCAAGATTGATTAATCTGTTTGTATTTCAAAGACCCAGTGAATATTATGAGTCATTTTCAAAGACGAAGTCAGGTTTGTGCATATGTCATTTGGTAGTATGTTGTAAATGTTATTCTGATGTACAATTCCCAATGGATCATCTTTCCCACACGGTTGTGTATCCCTTTTGGCCAAGTTTACTGCATTCACTTTTTAATGTGATTAACCGTTTCATCTCCGCATAATCTACGCAACATATTCTGTTGCATATTATCACTTCTCACTTTGATATAATTGGTACTTATTGCCTTATTTTGTACTGTCATAAAAAGAGATTAAGTTTCTCTTGAGGTTTCCGTTTCTTAGCTATGTCCATGTAATCTTGCATGCAATCTCCCTACTTTGCAGTGGTCTGGATGATCTTGATTCTTCTTCTGATTTTCATTTCTTCAAGTCTTCTTACCCAGCTTTAGCAGGCTGTTCCAAATGTTCCATTTACAACTGGTATCACCGTCACATTCATCTTCCACAGATTTTTTAGCCCTAACTTTTGGGAATCATTTAAAGTCCCCCAATTACAATTGGTATTATTATTATTATTATTATTATTATTATTATTATTATTCTCTTTGAGAGTTTTTCACATCAGCATTAGCTGATGGTCTTTCACTGGAGTTTGAGCGACAGCAAGTCTCCTCAAGTCTCCAGGACTCATCAGTCCTTTCAATAATCATTTAGTTACTGTACCGAATGCACCAATCACGATTGGTTTAATCGTTACCTTCATGTTCCGTGTTATTTTTTTTCAGTTCCCTAGTTCCTTTTCACTTTCTTTCAGTTTTATTCTGTGGTTAGCCGGGACAGCAAAGTCCACAATTTTGCAAGTTCTCTTTTTTTGTTGATTACTATGAGGTCTGGTCTTCTGGTGATCCGTCAGTATGTCAAAGTCCCCTAGAAGTTTATGTGTGTCATTCTCCGGGACAGCTGCTAGGTTGTGCATATACCATTTGTTCGTATGGTCAATTTTTTGCATATCTCCTAGTGGATCACCTTGCCCACCGAGTCGTGTCTAGTCATATACTCTTTCTGTTCAAATTTGCTGCATTCGCTTATTATCATTATTGTCGAGGTACTTATCCTTCTTTTCACATTCTTTCTGTTTTATCCTGTGATCTGCCGGGACAGCAAAGTCGACTATTTTGCATGTTCTCTTTTTTTTTTTTTTTGTTGATTATTATTAAGTCTGGTCTCCTGGCCGGGATTAGGTGATTTGTTTGTATATTAAAGTCCCATAGGAGTTTATGCGAGTCATTTTCTAGGACAGGTACTGGGTTGTGCATATACCATTTGTTAGTATGGTCGAATTTAAATTTCTTACACATTTTCCAGTGAATCACCTTACCGACCCAGTCGTGTCTCGCCTTATATTCCCGCTGTGCTAATTTGCTGCATTCGCTTATTATATGATTGATGGTTTCATCTCTGTCGCCACATAGCCTGCATTTGCTATTTTGTTGCGTCTTATCTATTCTCGCTTTGATATGATTCGTTCTGATGGCGTTGTCCTGTGCTGCTATTAGGTGAGATTCTGTTTCTCTCTTAAAGTTTCCTTTTCTTAGCCTTGTCCAAGTTTTGTCGTATGAGATATTGTTTATTAGTCGTTTAAAGCGCCCATAAAGTTGTTTTCCGTCCCACTTTTGTTTCCTAGTTACTGTCATTCTGTTGTTCATCGTGTTCTCAGTTTCGTGTCTGGTGGCTGTAATGAGTCCTCCTTTGTGTTTTTGTATATAGTTTTCGAGTCGATGTATGAATGTGTCAACGCTGTCTTCAATGCTGGCAAGTCCTCTTCCTCCCTCTTTTCTAGATATTATTATTATTATCATTCACTCATTAGATCTTTTCACATCAGCGTTAGCCGATGGTTTTTCAATGGAGTCTGAGTGACAGCAAGTCTCCTCAAGTCTCCAGGACTCTTCTTAGTATTCAGGCCGTTCTCAATAATGCTGTCGTTTGGATGGTCTCCACCTGTCCGCCAACTTCCAAGTCCCCCACTCCCTTTAGTAATCCTTTATTTACTGTTCCAAACGCACCAATAACAATTGGTGTAATTGTCACCTTCATGTTCCACAGTTTTTTTTTTCAATTCCCTAGCAAGGTCAAGGTACTTATCCTTCTTTTCATATTCTTTCAGTTTTATTCTGTGGTCAACCGGGTATTATTATTATTATTATTATTATATTCTTCTTTGAGAGTTTTTCACACCAGCGTTAACTGATGGTTTCTCACTGGAGAGACAGCAAGTCTCATCAAGTCTCCAGGATTCTTCTCAGTATTCGGGCCGATCTTGATAATACTGTAGTCTGGATGATCTCCACTTGTCCACTTATTTCTAAGTTTTCTCGTCCCTTTACTCATCCTTTGGGGATTGTTCCAAGTGCACCAGCCACAATTGGTATCACCGTCACCATCATGTTTTTTTTAGTACTCTTGCAAAGTCTTAGTACTTATCTCCCTTTTCGCTTTATTTTAATTTTCACTCTGTGGTCTGCAAAGTTCCCTATTCGTAAGGTTCTCTTTTTTTTGTTGTTGTTGACTATCACTAGATCTGGTAATCTGGCCGAGATTAAGTTATCCGTTTGTATCTCAAAATCCCAGAGAGATTTATGCATCTCATTCTCCTGAACAGATTCTGGATTGTGCAAGTAGCACTTGTTTGGATGGTTAAATGTCATTTTTTGCACAACACCCAGTGGATTACCTTTCCTACCCAGTCGTGTCAAGTCTTATACACTTTTTGTGCTATGTTGTTGTTGTTTTTCCCACCAGCGTTAACTGGTGATCTACTTCAGTCTAAGTGACGGCGAGTATCCTCAAGTGTGCAGTTCTCTTCTGAGTATTTTTCTCAATTCTAACAATGTAGATTCTTCCTCTAATTTCCAATTCTTACAGTCTTCTTTCCAAGCCTTTAAGGGCCGTTCCAAGCATATCATTTATATTTGGTATTACCATCATCCTCATCTTCCACAGCTTTTTCAGCTCTCTGGAAAGATCCAGATATTTTCCTATCTTTTCCTTTCCTTTTACTTTTGCTCTGTGATCCACCAAAAAAGCCAAATCAACTGAATGGCAATTTATTTTCTTGCTAATTGACATTTTTTATTTACTCTTTTGAGAGTTTTTCACACCAGCATTAGCCGACAGTTTCTCACTGGAGAGACAGCAAGTCTCCTGAAGTCTCCAGGACTCTTCTCAGTATTCTGGCCGATCTTAACAATGCAGTAATTTGGATGGTCTCCACTCGTCCTCTTATTTTCAAATCCTCCAGTCCTTGTACCATTCTTTTGATGACTGTACCGAGAGCACCGATTACAATTGGTATTACAGTCACTTTCGTGTTCAATGGTTTTTTAAAAATTCCCTCGCAAGGTCCAGGTACTCATCTTTTTTTTTCGCTTTCTTTCAATTTTACTCTGTCGTCAGCCGGAACGCTAAAGTTCACTGTTCGGTAGGTTCTCTTTTTTTTCTTTTCTTTTTTTGTTGTTGATTAAAACTAATTCGTCTGGTCATCTGGCTGAGATTAGGTGATCTATTTGTATCTCAAAATCCTAGAGAATTTGGTGCGTCTCATTCTCCAAGACAGAATCCGAGTCGGACATATACCATTTGTTCGTATGGTCAATTATCAATTTCTTGCACAATTCCCAGTGGATCACCCAGTGGATCGCCCAGTCATGTCTAGTCTTATACTCATTCTGTGCTAGCTTGCTGCATTCGCTTATTATATGATTGATCGTTTCGTCTCTATCACCCCATAACCTACATCTGCTGTTTTGTTGCGTCTTAACTATTCTTACTGTGATATGGTTGGTCTTTATGGCGTTGTTTTGAGCTGCTATTAGAAGAGATTCAGTTTTTCTCTTTAGGTTTCCCTTTTGTAGCCACATCCACGTTTTCTCACGTGATATGTCACTTGTTAGTCACTTTAGACGTCCATACAGTTGTTTTTCTTTCCATTTTTGTTTTCTGGTTATTTCCGTTCTGTTGATCCACGTGTTGTTAGTATTTTTCTGGTGGCTGTAATCAGTCTTCTTCCGTGCTTTTCTAAGTAGTCTTCGAGTCATTGTTTCGATGCGTCAACGCTCTCATGAATGCTGCAAAGTCCTCTTCCTCCTTCTTTTCTTGACACACATAGTTTGTTAATATCATTTCTGGACTGTAAGTCCTTCCATGATGCCGCATGTTCATTTTGGTTTCAATCTCTGTAAATAATTATAACACTTAATTTCTTTTATTATTTATTTTTTAAAAGAATAAGAAACCTGCTCCTCAAACATATTTTCATAAACTCAAAACTAAATTTAAAAAAAAACCTTTATGGAGCGCACGAGTCGAGGTTTGATCAGCTCAGATATAGAACGTTGTTTACAAATACGTTTAAAAATCTTTAGCATGATCACTGTGACAATTTAATCAATGCTATAGTCACTTTTTCTGACAGCAAATTATTTGATTCTTTGAGAAAATGTGTTTTGTATAAAGAATTACATCTTTGCTACACGTATATCATCACTGATTTAGGGATTTTCAAGGGTTTTTTTAATCAAATTAATTTGGGTAGATGTAGGTTTAATTTATTTAACACTCGGAGGGTATTTTAGTGAATAAAATGTTTTTTTTCCGATTTAATATAAAATCTTTGTTAAACGTTCGGGTTTTTTGAGAGAGTAATTTCTTAGACACAATTTCGGAACAATAGTTCTTATCCAAAACTTTGCAAATGTTTGAAAAAAAAGCAAATTTGAGTTTAAATTGATATCACGAAATGTGCCTCAAAGGCGGAGAAAGCATCTGTACAAACGGCTGACGATAGAAACTAGATTTTAAAATAATAAAGCAATCCTTGATTAATCCTTTTAGAAAGTTAAAAATATCTCAACAAATATAAACTGCAATTTCAAAACAATGAAGATAAACATCTTGTTAACACGTTCTCTTCAAAATTAGGGAACAATATCAAATATAAACTTGTATAACAATGATTTCTTCTTTTCAAGATGTGAGTATAAGAAAAGATTACATTTAAGTAAATATTTACGAAAATGACAATATATGTAAAGTCTCCTACTATAAGTCGTTGCTAAATGTGGAAACAGAAAGATGATGGAACACCTTGGAGTGAAAATAAAAGAAAGTGAATTGATAGGTTAATACAAAAAATATCTTTGGAAAATAAAGTTGAAGATGATATCAATCATAGTTGTACCATTGGAATGGTTGTTTAAGGAAAAAAAATTCAATAATATTAATTTCATGGTCAACGTGTGCGCTGTCAATGCATTGTATAATGGCATGGGTTAAAATTGTTTGTTTATCAAGCGTACTAAATCATAGTTTAGTATAAGGCAGTAATCATTGAGAAAACATTTCTTGCAAGAAGACTGCGCGCCAATTTGCAATTCATAGACACATAAAAGCAATTTAAGACAATGGGTGTATAAATATGAAAATCGATTGCCAGTGGATTCGATGTGCCAAAAACAGCAGAAGAGGCAAAAGGGTCTGATAATCAAACACAGGAAGGACTGGATTCAGGGATGCACCGGAAGAATCAAAGAAGAAAGAATCTTATTCTTTAAAAATCAGTAAATTAAGCAAAGATTCTATAAATCTTGACATTCTTCAAGAAGAAGCACAGTATAGCAGTCAACTAACGGTAAAAAGATGCGGTACCGACAATTAAAAATTTGTGATCACCCCTTCCCTCGTACAACCTCCATTTGTTTCCAAAACTAAAAGAAGCATTTAAAAGTCAACATTTTCGCCCGATGCCGAAGCTGAGGTTACTTCGCAAAATTGAATCAAAATTAAACTAAAAAATTTATTCAGGGACAAAATAAAAAATGAAAAACAATATTCGAAAAATATACTGTGCCAAATGGTAACTATATTGAAAATTAATGGGTGATTATGAACAGAAATAAAGTGGTTTTATATTGAAACCAGTTTATTATTATATCTAATACTAAACGCGTTTCATTCAATTAACAATTACGCAAGGGAACTAGAAAAAATTCTTACGGTTCCTCAAAGTAGAATGATCCTTCTACAGTGTCATCTGATTTAACTTCAACGAAGATGTTTTGTTGGCTTTTGTTAGGTATTTATTAGTGTTTGACTTTGTATCATTATGAAGGTAGGCATAGGTATTTATGTGTGATATTTATCATACATTAACTCTATTTAGATTTATATATGCGTGTAAATACTATCTAAAAATGACAAAGGGGTTTTCAAATTTTCAAACTTACGTCCTATTCACTATTGTTGCATTATGTTTACCAATTATCGTAAAGGTATTCCTGTAAGTATTTCCGGAAGCCATAAATTTGGGATTAGACATTGTTAAAAGAATACACTCAATGAACTGAGTTATCCTATGGAATTTTAAAATCCTCACGATTATTTTCTTGTCGGTTCTTGAAACTCCAAGAAATTCGAAATGACAGAGTTTGTTATTTGATCTTTTATGATGAAAGAAATCGACAAACTGTTTTTCCCCGTTTATTACTGTAATAAATCAGGCCGGTCCTTGGGGGTCTTCAACCAACTCTCAATAAAAAGAGAAAAGTCTTAGGCTTTTATAAAAATCTATATTCAATTCGTCAAGGGAAAGGAAAATACCGATTTTAAATCTCTGCTTCCTTATGGTTGTATCCAAAAACGAAAATTCTATAGCGTTATATGTAGACTGTATAGCAATCAAGAACAGACTAAATGACATCGACTATAAGATCCGAAGGTTCCAATCAGCGAGCAAGACCTGAAAATGATTTAAAATATACAGACGACGCTGCATTCCCAGCAACAGTAGCTAAAAGTACTTCAGCACAATCTTGGCATCAAATCTGAGAATTAGATGAGTCTTGTCTCATCACCAATATGCAAAGACAAAGGTCCTCTACCACTCAATCAGAGGTAATATGCATCTTTAGGTGCCAACTTCGCTTTGCAGAACCAGCTTAGATCCAGAACGTCGACTGTTTTTCTTACTTTGGCAGTATTCTTAGTGCCTCCTGTTTCCTGGACTATTGAATCCAGAATCGAGTCCTTAAAGCTTCTGTCAGGTTTCAGTAGATTCTTTGACCATGTCTTCTTGAACGAGGACCAGACGATTAATTCTAATGTGGCCGTCAGCGGACCGTTTGCATCTCAAAACTTCTCTATGGTTGTAATAACTGAATCCACAATAGAGTTCGTGAATCCTTTCATATTCACTCTTATCTTGGGTATCACATGGAGGGACCACATTCCTTCATGCAGTAAAGAACTGGCTAAATGAGTATCGAGATGTTCAACATATAACTCCAGCTACTCTACGTCGGCCATGTCATCAGTATGCCTGAATCTTGCCTTTTCCCTGGTTCCAATCCAGTTTCAATTGTTTTGCTTTTCAGTTTTAAGCCAGTTATTGTAAACAAATAGTTGACATTTCTGCTTCATATTGTGATAAGATTTCTTTATGAAAAGAAAAAAAACGGGTTTCGTTGGATCAGTGGTGTCGCTGTTATTTATTTGATTAACAAAAGGAATCCTTTGCAGTGTATCAATTCAACAATTCATTATTGAGAGTATGGTTCTCTTTTAGAAACTTGACAAAGACCACAGGAAAAGAGAATGTATTTTCTAACTAGTGAATGTGTTTGCAACTCCGCTATTGTTTTCTATGACAAATTTAAAGTTTAAAGCTGCATCTGTTCTATGGAATCGTGTATATCTTCCATTGTCTTTGAGCAAAAAGAAAAAATAAATAAAGCTGTTTTCTTTTTCGAATTTATGTCTCGAAGCAATTTCTATCTCATAAGATTTTTAACTTTATATTCACATGAAATTAAAAAAGCGTTTTCGGAAATCTTTTATTATTCTCTCGAATAACGGATTAAAGCTGTAAGATTTCATCTTTATCAAAACAATTTTCTCCCTTAACATATGAAGATCACTAGTTTATTAATAACATACAATAAATATTTAATTCACCTTGATACATATAATTGGAAATAAAAGCAATAACTCTCTGATCGCTTATAAAAGTAGGAATTTATTTTCCAGACAAGACGGAAGCTCTCTGAAACAGGTAGACAAGTTCACCTACCTAGGAAGCAGAGTCTCATCAACCGAAAAAGACATCGACATGCGGCTTACGAAGGCATGGACAGCTATCGATAGGATTTCGATCATATGGAAATCAGACCTGACCGATAAAATGAAATGCAGTTTCTTCCAAGCAGCGGTCGTATCGATACTGCTATGTGCATGCACTACTTGGACGCTAACAAAACGGCTGAAGAAAAAGCTAGACGGCAATTACACAAGTATGCTGCGAGCAATATTGAACAAGTCCAAGAGGCAACACCCTACATAGCACCAACTATACGACCACCTACCTCCTATCACGAACACTATCCAAGTTAGACGAACCATACATGCGGGACACTTCTGGAGAAGCAGGGACAAGCTCATAAGTGATGTACTCCTATGGACCACCACATATGGATGAGCAAAAGCAGGACCACCAGCTCGAACATACATACAGCAGCTTTGTGAGGATACGGGATGTAGCCCTGAAGCCCTGCCAGAGGCGATGAACGATAGGGAGAAGTGGTGAGAGAGGGTCAGGGATATCTGTGCTAGCAGCACAACATGATGATGATGATGATGTATGTAACAGTAGCCCCAAAAAGATTGCACATCGTAGCGGTATCTTATTAAAGCAATCCCTTTAAAATACTTTAATTCGGAGAATAAAAACAAACTTTACCTTGTGCCAGAATGATATTTTTTTCAAGTCTGCCTTGTTCCGAAAGTTATTTCCTTCTTATCTGAATTCTTAATATAAGAGAAATAACTATGAAATTCTAATTAAAATCCTTTACTCTTAAAACTAACCGGACATTGGCCTAGCGGTTAGAGTGTTCGCCAATGGCCCGGGAGACCTGGGTTCAATCCCAGGTCGAGTCATACCAAAGACTCAAAAAATGGTACTTGATGCCTCCCTGCTTAACACTCAGCATTATAAGGTACGGATCAAGGGTAAAGTGGAGCAATCCAAGGAAAGGAGTCGCGCCCTCCCCTACACCTTGGTGTAGTAAGCTATCGAAAAGGGAGCCTTCGGGTCCCCCTCGACTTACTCTTAAAACAGATGAATCGATATAATCATGGATCACTATTATAACTAGAAGTTATGAGATTCACAGGTCTTTCTACATCATACATTATGGTTGTCGGAAATTCATCCCTTTCCTAGGACCAGGTGATGCAGAGGGACCCTTGGCCCCGGGCGGCATTTTATAGGGGTGGCATTTTGCGGGTGAAAAAGAACTGAAGACGCTATCATTCATTTTAATGTTATGGTGTTTCAAAAAAGAAATCTAATAGTTTTCGGACCATTGTCTTCATATTTATTGCTATATTCACAACGTTTCAGCCGATGTGTTCTCCGGCCTTCTTTAGGCGTTTCTTGTCGAACTCGGGAGCCTACACGGAACTTCGAACCACGTCCTTTATTTAATCCACGGGGGTTTCTTTCTCTGATTCCATTAACCATAACGGGGTACAAATGTTACGTATTCCTGCATTGTTACTTGCCTTCAGTCAGGATCGAACGTGCAGCCTCCGGATGATTGTCAGTTATAATCTTAGGTGTTATATTTTGACCTTCGGCCCGAGCAAAATGCCATTCAAGGTGATGCACCGGAATGAAGTGACACATTCCAATGGCAATTAGGAGAGGAAATCGCGTGGGCGGAAATTGGCTAACAAAATGGGACAAGCTAAAAAATCCCATGATACTCTCATAGACTGACGCACTGGAAGAGAGTGACCTCTGAACTGCATGACAGTTATTTCCGCTAGATGACGATTAAACATTCGATTTCAAAGATCGAGTGGGCGTCGAACGATTATATAACTCAGTTGAGTTCGACGAGCCAGTTGAGTTCGAGTCCCAGTGGCAATTGCGGCCAGTAGAATTGCAGACAGTTGGAGTTCCAGTTGAGTTGAAGATCGGACGGAGTTGGAGACGAGATGTGGTAAGGAAAGCCACACCCGGCCGAAGGGGTCCTCGGGAAGCCCTGATGAATTGGGGTCCAGAGAAGATGCTGATAAGATGCAGTAAGGAAAGCCATTACTCAGCAGAGTGGGCCCTGGGCCTCCGGTTGAGCAGCTTTGGAGAACGAGAAAGACACAATGCTGACGGCCATAAGTTTGGGGTCAAAATATTTCAGTTATGTTCGGTCTCCAGCTCCCTCTCACACGCAAACCTTGCACAACCCTTTCGAACCCTGGCAATAAAGTGAGAGGTATATATTTTGTTAAAGAAGTCTTCCTGTGTCTTTATCATTGCGTCTGTTTATTATTGTGTCGTTATGATGCTGTAGATGAGCATATAACATAGGGAATCATCGCCAATAACCGTTACGCTATGTGTCCTGCTGGACACATAGCGTAACGATTAAATAAGGGATGTGGTTCGAAGTTCCGTATAGGCTCCCGAGTTCGTGAAGGTCGGTGGATACATCGGCTGAAAATAGTCCAAAAACCTTGAAAGATTAAAATCATCAAGCTTTGTTCTTTGAATTCAGATTTTTTTTCACGTTCATTGCTTTTTGTTTGGGAGATTACAAACTCATAATATGCCACCCTGTCGGTGACTTCAGCTTTTAATAAGCTCGGGTGACTCTCTGAGATGTCCGTACTTTGATTTGGCCCAGCTGTGAGCAACATCTTGCTGAGAATATAAGATTACACTGGAACATTCCTTAAGACACTCCAACTGTATTGTATATTTTCTTCAACCATATTGGTTGTAGAAAATATACAATATCACCCCAATGTTTTATATTACGATGATCGACTTTAATCATTTTTGGGTCGTTTCCAAATTATTTTTAATAAAAATTAAATTTCCGAAAATGTTTTTTCAATGATTTCAGAATCAATTGTGAACATGTTGAAATTTTAATGAAATTATTGGTATTTCATTTTTAAGACTATATCACAGAGACATAAAATTGGTCTTTTTAAAAAAAGTTTTGCTCCTTTCCAAACTAGTGGTCTTTTGGGCAGAAAATTAAGATTAAAAATAAAATGAATTATTGCATTTTTTCAAATGTTTTTGTTAGATTGAAATTTATATTCTTCTCTTATTGTCCATGAAATTTGAAAATATTTGCTTTATTATTAATTTATTTGATTAATAATTTGGTTGATTTAAATTTCCGATATTTTTCGGGTTATCACGAGATACTGATTAGATTTAAGAGCACAATCACTGAAACAAAATAAGGATTATAGTTGATTTTGATAGTAAATGATAGCGCACAGGGGATTTAAGAAATATTAGGGTTTTATTGTTATTTTGCCCCAATGATGTTTATCGATGTTACATTTGATGAGTCTGTGGTGCAATTCCTGGAACAGACCACCATATACACTCAGAGCATTTACACACAACATTGGACAGACCAGTTATGATTGGTAGAAACGTGTTAACTTTAGAACGTAAGTTTAAGTCAATTTTTTTTAAATAATTAAAACATTTTAGAACAAAACAAACCTTCATTTAAATGTAAAGATTAGGAAGAGGGTATTTTGCTGTTACCTACGCAATAAAACACCCCTCGTTGATTTTTTCAACAACACTGCTATGACGTTATAAAACTTTATTCTAAAAAAAAAACAACGGTTTACTTATTTGGTTATCTTCAAGATACACAATCCCAAAATTTTCCGCAGATAATTTAAGGAATGCTCCCTTCACTATGAAGGGAGCATTCCTTAAATGATCTACAGCAGGAGCCAGCTTCGTTCGCTCTTTTGATCTGCTTTTTTCGGTAAATTCTGAAATAATGTTTGATTTGTTTTCAATTCATAAATAAATGCTTTCTATTCGATATTTAAGAATATTTTTTAAATTGTGTTATTAAAAAATGTTCGTTCATATATATTAATTAAAAAAATACACAAAATGATTTATTGTAAAAGAAAATTATTTAAGAATTCAGATAAAAAAACAATAAGTTTATTTTCCTTTAAAAAAAACTGAAAAATTCGGGAGTGCGTATCTTGAAGATAACTAATTATTTGCTTTTTTTTATTGGCAATAGTTGATATAAAATATTGGATTAGTGAAAAATTCCGCACCAGACTGATCAACTGTAAAATCTCCACCCCAACTTAACTCAAATGTAGAATCTCCGCTCAGATTGATCAACGGTAGATCTTGGTAATTTTTTAAAAAGGAAGTCTTTACCGCTGTGCTAACGGGCCGGTCCATTGGCATGGTGGTAGAGTGTTCGCCAGTGGTCCGCGAGAGCGGCGTTCAATCGTAGGTTGAGTCATACCAGAGACTCAAAAATTTTTCCCTCTTTGCTTTAGGCTCAGCATAATAAGGTACGAATCAAGTGTAAGTGGAGTAACCCAGCAAAAAGAGTAGCGCCCTCTCCAACACCGAGGTGTAGTTGCTATTAAAAAGGGGGCCTTCGGATCGACATCGGTCGGACAACTTACATCGTGTAGTATAAACACAAAATGATTAAAGATTTGTTTCTCTAAAAAGCAAAGTTTACTCAGAAGTGTAATTATTTATTATTGACATTTATTCTTTTAAAAACTTTATTTTAAAATACAAATATTAAAAAAAAAAAATAACCGGCTAAACTGAGGCAAATAATTAAACGGTTATTAAATATTTCCGTTCTTATTAGTTTAGTTTCATGACCATCTAAGTTTTTTAAAAAATCTTACGCCGGCTAAATAGCGAGGAGTTGTTACTTTGCCTAAATAATTGTCAGTCAGTTCTCTGGAGAATAAGTTGATTTTTAAAGCAAATATCAGAGGTAAACATTTCTTATAAAGTTTTAATGTTCACTTTTTTTTTTCGACCATTACTATGGATTAAATTTTAAATCATTATATTTGATATAAGAATGAAATAAAAAGGGATAAGAAAAATGTGTAAAAATAAAGAATAGTAGATTTAATTTAAAAACAGATTTAAACAATCATTGGTTGTATAGGATAAACTACTGTACTTATTTACTTCTATTTTTAAGCAACACTTCCCTATGCCATTATAAAATGCAAATGGGTCACGAATGTGTTTAGCAAAGTTTTGGATAGTTAAAAATTATCAACCTTTCATAGCAACCCCACTTTCACCCCAGTGTCCAATTGTATCTTAGAACAATAAATAAAGATTCCCTATGCTGTTCAGTATGCTCTTTTCCTATTTGTTTTTTGTTTTTTTTCTATTTTTTCATCGATTAAATGAATAAACGGCAAAAACTGAGTAGCGCGGCTTACCGCAAGTTGAAACCTACCAGAGAACGGGAGGAAAGGAAATGTGCTGCATCTTTACTTGGAAATGACCCTTAATGAAGGTAAAACCCTTGACAGTAAATTATAAGAACAAACTATGAAAGAAAAACAGAATTGGAGACAGGTTTAACTCGGTTACTTGATGTGAAATTTCTGAAGGAACAGAATTTGCCTTTTAGAGTTCATCGAAAAGATGTATATAGTTTTAATAAAGGTAAATTTAGAAAACTTGCTGAACTAATGAGCAAGTATGATCTTGTTTTTGGAAAGCCTTACTTGAAAGAAGTAAATAACTGGCGGTACTTGTCTCGGAAAATCCCAAATGAATTCATTCATATCTTGGGAAACCACGTGAATGAAAATATATTTGATCGAATTCGAAAAGACAATATTTTGCGATCATACTAAACAGCACGCCGGACATTTCCCGGACTGATCAGATGAGATCCTTTGTTGATATGTCGTTGTTGAAAGGAAGTGGAGGTGCGGGAACCCTTTCTTAGTTTTATCACTGAGCATGGAAAGACAACTTATGATATCAAGATGATTTTGGATCGACTGGAGAAAGAGGAACTTGATTTTTAAAAATGTTGGGGATAAAATTTGACAGTGTGGCTTGTATAGCTGGAGTTCATGGTGGTGTTTAACGTCTTCTACGAAACGTTAATGAGACAGCTAAATTTGTGCCATGTTCAAATCACAGTCTGAATTTATGCAGTGTTCATGCCTCAGCTGTAAATGTAAGTGCCATTAGATTTTTCAGAACGACTGAGAGATTCTGTACATTTTTCTCCTCTTCCAATCATCGGTGGGAAGTTTTATCTTCGCATATGAACGTTTAATAACCACCCGTCGGAGTGAACATTACAAAGCTATTAATGCAGTGAAAACTGGATTTCAATGAGAGATTCAAGCATTCGATTCATTAACTTCAGAAAACCTTAAAACAAGAGGGGATGCATAAATCATTTTGCTTTCAATTGAAAACTTCACCTTCATATCACATTTGTTTTACCGGAAAGAAATTCTGGTACATACAAATCTCATCGAAAAGAAACTTCTAGAATCTTGGTATTGGTTTGGATGTGTGTGTAACCCACATGGATGTGACAAAAATTTTCTTTAACTGAAACAGGAAAATGCTGGAGTCTGAATCGGTTAATCAAAGTAAAACAAAATTCGAGAAAAAATGCAGATTAGAAGAAAGGGAAAGCAACCTGGGGAAAAGGAAGATGTGCAAGGGGCATACGATAAGTTTCCAGACTTTTTCGTACGGGCATTTAAGATTGTTGTAGACTCTTGAAAATTCACTATGTTATTGCTATACATCTTATGAGATGACTGACCAATGTTTATGATTTCAGGTTCCAATGAACAGCTACAGCAGCAATTGGAATACACCCTACTAAAGCCTGATTGTCACAGCAGGTGAACTTCAAAAATGCAATCCGGACGTGACGACACTTTAGAAGAACGATATGCAATAAAATTATGTTTTAAACTTGGAAAAATGCCACAGAAACTTATGGAATGCTTCAGACTGCTTTTGAAGCATCTTGCATGAATCGAGCATCGGTTTTTGAGTGGCACAAGAGATTCAAGGAAGGCAGGGAGTCCGTCATGGATGATGAGAGGTGTGGGAGGAGTAAGGAAGTCAATACACCAGAGTTGATTGGCTAAAGGGTTAGGGTTAGGGTTACTACGTTGAAGTTTTAAGGGAGTTCCGGAAGAGATTCTATCGGAAGAGGCCGGCACTCTTCAAATCGGGTCAGTGACATTTCCACCAGGACAATGCACCAGTCCATAACTCCATCCTTGTCACAGACTAGTGGACCAAGAAGGGCATCAAGACAGATCCTCACCCTCTGTATAGTCCGAACCTTGCTCGCTGTGACTTTTGCTTATTCCCTAAGCTCAGAGGCTGTCGTTATGAGACAATTGAGGAGATGAAAGAGGCTGCGACGAAGGTCATTGACACGCTCACACAAGAGGTCTTCCATGGGGACTTCCAGAAGTTTTTGGAACTGTACAACAAGTGCATTGCAGGCGGAGGAGATTACTTTAACGGGGACTAGAGTTTCATGTGTGTACTATCAATAAAAGTGCCCATGCGAGAAAAGTCTGGAATCGTATGGACCTCGTATGTCAAATACTTGTACAGGAAGTAAAGAGAAATCTTTACGAATTTCATGATCGACTTGTAAATGAACTAGATGCACGAATTGACTTCATGTCTTATCGGTAAACTGTCTTCGCTGGATTATCATTGCAAGAAATCGTGAAAGATACTGCAGGCGTGTTGGAGCGAAAATCTAATATTCTCGTTAGCGAATACGGTCCTGATTTAGACGTAGCTGCTTTTGGAAGTTCTCAGACTTCGTGTCTTTTTTAGGGGCAGCTTCCAAAGTGGAATGTGACATGACGATAATAAACAAATCTTCTGCTATACAATAGCTGAGATGGATTTATCGATGGCAAGTTCAAGAAACAGAGCCAAATATTGTGATTGTTCTACGGCTGGTTTTGGTACTCAAAGTTTCTGCTGCTACTGCAGAGAGCAGCTTCTCAAAACTGAAGT
The DNA here is from genome assembly GCA_963585895.1 of Sepioteuthis lessoniana. Classification (NCBI taxonomy): domain Eukaryota; kingdom Metazoa; phylum Mollusca; class Cephalopoda; order Myopsida; family Loliginidae; genus Sepioteuthis; species Sepioteuthis lessoniana. The sequence goes on from OY757916.1 coordinate 90,238,513, forward strand.
TAGTTGAGATCGAGTATGTCACAAGATCACTTATCCAATTTGTCTCTCATTTCATTTGAACATGAAACTGTGGAGAAAATAGAATTTGACCAAGCTATTAGTAAATCTGCTTCTGCAAAAGCTCGAAAGGTTAAAATATTATATAGACTATTCAGCTAATTTTTGAATTTGCTGTTTTTCAAGTACTAATCAATACCATTAAGGGTATTTCATTTATATAATTCCTCCAAAAAGGGGCATTATTATGAATACGGGCCCCAGGTGGTACTTTGCTTTGGTAATCCCCTACTACCCATTAGTACTTCTGATGGCGGCTAAGCAGGGTGACCGAAGTAGCATGTAGCACCCGTTAAAGTCAAATCTCTTCGGTCCTGCTTCGACAACCAGAAGGATGCTTCAGTGTCTTATGGCACACAGTAACATAGCTTGACGTAAGTCTTCAGTCAGCAACTTTCATTGAGGACTCAGCTTATACCAAACCCCTTCTGCTACACGGTAGAACTTTTCTCTTTAATGTTTCTAATTGTATTTCATGTTCTTTTGTATTCGTTCTATCAAGCTTGCTCAGACAGTAACATATGTTGTGGTTAATTCGTCGTGAATTATTTTACATTGTTTATCACGAGAAAATATTAAACTATAATACATTTCCATGACTACAAGTGTTCCAATTGTTTTCCTCTCACTCTCAAGTATTTGCTGCGGTACTCAGATAAGACAAACATACGAAAACAACCTTCAAGTCGTCAATACCATTGTCCACTCCACTTCAGGGTCAAGTTGTAAAGTAGTATTTTTATTATTTTTAAATCTATTCGATTTCTTTTGTATCAATAGGTTTTCTTGTTCTTCTGGGGTACTTCTTTCTTACTTTTTCTTTCATCTCTGTTTGCTTGATGGCGTCCTCTTCTATGATTTTCGGGTATTTTTCGTTTTCTTTTTCTCTATTTGTTCTGCTGCTTTGTTAATAAAGCAATTCTATTCCTTCCATTGTTTATATTTTCCTTATTTTTCATAAGCATTTTACGATCTCAAATCCTATTCTTACATTTTGGCAGTTGATTCTAATATTTTCTAAAAGTTTATAACGTCTACGCACATCGTAAACTCTTTCTTTCTTTAGCCATTGTGTTTTCTTCTGTTACATGAAGGAATCAGAAAAGAGAATACAACCAAGCATATTGCATATGAATTATATTTTTCTGTACCTAATGAATAAAAGTCTATATTCTTATCAAATTTAATTAATTTATTGAATTTTAGTAATTTTTTTCAGACGCTAGTATATAAATATTACAAGACATTTTGACTTCCTACATTTTTGTACAAATGTAAGAATACGTTTAAATAAATAAATGTCTTCGTTTTTGCATAATGAAAATTATATATTATTTTTTCCAACCCTTCTTTATTATTTTTATGCAAATTTAGTTAGCTGTTTTATCTTACATTCTCTCCAAGAAACTCATGGGTCTAACCTTGGCCCTCCGAGATCTGATGTGACCGTCTGCACTCTTTGGCCTAGTGTAGGTTTAAGTTAATAAATGCAAATGTGTAAATTTATTGATAGAAAGTGTTAACTCTTCGAATGTCTAGTGATTTATTTATATGCATAATTTTTGCTAAAGTTTTACTTGAAATCTCCTATTCCCTAAAATCGTTTCCCCGAATAAAGTTCATACTATTTTATTCAATTTTTCATGATTTAATTGACATTTAACTGGTGACTTTTTCTCAAGATCTTTACCTTCGGGGTCTATCTTTTAATATAAATTTGTTATAGTCTAATCTGAATTTCATAACTGCTTGATTGTAGTCAGTATTAATCTCCAATGAAAAAGGTTAATGACATTATGAAATGTATTTAGTTTTGATCTGATGTGAATTTTTCTACGAATTCCCTAAGCGGTACACAGTTTGTTTATTATTAAAATAAAAGAGACTCATCGTCAATTCCTTAGTTTAAAATCTCTACAGGTATTTGTACTTCAGAGATACTAATATATGTGAGTAAACAGGACAAAACTAAGTAACCAAAAGAAGAAAAACAGCGCAAAAGCCATTATTATCTTGTCTGTTTAGGTTTTCACTAAGAAATACGTAATAGATAACAAAGCATATTTATTTGCCTCGCTTATTTATTGTAAATGTTTTATGCACATATTGAGAAGTTAATAATAATATCTATATTCATATTTACCAACCCCTCCGCTCGGGCAGGATATGACACAAAGTCATTTTTTAAGCAAAGTTTAACAGGTTTGAATTCAGAGTTTTCCTTCTCCAAGACTAGTTGCCTCACAAAGGCTGAAGAAACCAGTCTGCCCTACTATTTACCCATAGTTGGAGGGAGAATAATTGGATTCATACCTTTACAAAGGGTAATAGTGCTATGTGAAATGTAATCAGTGTCGTCTAGGATTTGAACTCGTGTCGCCGTGTCCATTTCCTACGACGATAACCATTACACCACGGGCACCTCCTTTTCCCTCCACTCGGGCAGGATATGACACAAGGTCAATTTTTAACCGGAGTTTAACAGGTTTGAATTCAGAGTTTTCCTTCTTCTAGAATAGTTGCCTCACCAAGGCTGAAGAAATCAGTCTGCCCTACTATTTACCTATAGCTGGAGGGAGAATGATTAGATTCATACCTTTCCCAAGGGTATTAGTGCTATGTGAAAATGCAAATTAGTCTCGTCCAGGATTTGAATTCGTGTCACCGTGTCCATTTCCTACAACGATAACCATTACACCGCGGGCACCTCCACTATAATAATATCTATATTGGTTTTATACATCCTTTTATTTTTCAAATTTAATTGTTGTTATAGCTAATGTCTATACAACAAAACCAAACTAAGTGTGTGTCTGTCAAAGATCACAGCCCATGGACCTGATTTTGTTATTGATATTGATTTGACCTCGAACTCCAACATAGATTAAAATTTGATCTCTAAAGCCATTTGACGCCGCTGATAGTCTTCAGATAGGAAAGTATATTATTTTTGAACGAATTGAATGCGATATGGACTTTCTTATGAAGTACATGAATGGTGGGACCGATAAGTAAAAAAGTAAAGTCGTCTCCCTTTAGTCGAGGGCGACAAGAAGGCTCCCTTTTCAATAGCTACTACACCGAGGTGTAGGGGAGGGCGCTACTCTTTTCCCTGGATTGCTCCACTTTACCCTTGATACGTACCTTATATTGCTGAGTGTTAAGCAAGGAGGTATCAAGTACCATTTTTAAAGTCTTTGGTATGACCCGGACCATTGACGAACACTCTACCGATAAAATCATGCCTTTTTTTTTACTCAGACAGCTGTATGTTGGACGTGCAAACCTAAGTACGGCAAAAGATCTCTAAAAATGAAAGAATAAGAAATATTGAGTATTTTGTAACGGTCACATGGGCATAAAAAAGAATTAATATAATTGAAAGGCAACTTAACAAAAGCATGGATATTCCATACAACCGAAATAACACAATAATGGGAAATAAGACAAACAAAAGATTTTTGCTATCCGTAACAGTTACGACAAGTTATAATTGAATGTCTTTCTCTCATTGCAGTTCGTCTAACTGATTGTCGTTCGATTATTTGTCCTTTCGACTACTATTCACCGTAACTGCACGTTACCTCTATTTATATTATCTGGAGGGCTGCCACTTCTGTCCACTGGCGACCAGTGTTCAATCACCTGTGTCTCACTTTACTCTTATATTATGATAGAGTGTAGAACCTAATAGGAGTTTGTCTTTATGCTTAAAACTCATTTTGTTTAGTCATGCATGTATATTTCTGTTTAAGAAAACCTTGTTACAGTCTATACTAAAATTATTTTATTTATTAAAAGATAGTCTCTCACATTTTTCCGGTACTTCCACTATTCAGTGTCAGTACAAAAGAAAGACATAGTTTATTTTAGCGTAAATTATCATGCTAGAAGAGACATTAGAAGATAGACGATAATATTATTTACAGAGATTTAATTACTTACTCTAAAGGGAGATATCTTCTATTAGTAAAACAATTTATTTCAAAGTTGCGACAATCCAATCGCCTAGTATCAAGTTAAGTCGTTATACGAGGTCAGTCTAGAAAATAATTAGATTGAATTCTCATAATTTTCAGGTTGGCAACTCTAATTGGAAATCATTTGATCAATATTAAACTTAAAGATGTGGAAAAAATTTGCTACAAGTGTCTATGGTTAAGGATGACTCGAGGATCAAATTATGTATCAAACCTCAGGAAAATGCAAAAGAAATATTTAACAAAACATATGCCAATGAATATCCAGTTCATTCAAAAAACACTTTTTTGCGGCACAAGAGATTTTTGGATGAGCGTGAAACTGTTGTTGATGAACTTTGAACATCGATCGTAGTGATTGGTGGTTCAAACTCACAAACCTCCAACCTTATATTCGCATTCCCTTCAGTATTCACCAAATCCACGGTTTCCATTAAATAATTATTCAAGGATTTATAGTTGGCTTGAATTTATTAATCACTGATTCTTTTCACATGTAAATTTTATTAAACACTTGTAATTCAGTATAGTTTTCTAACTTCATCATCAAATGATTTACTTGAGAGCGAAAGGAAATTGAATTTAATTACAAGGGGGGCCTCAAGTAAAAAGTTTGGGAACCCCTTTTCTACTCTCTCTCTCTCTCTCTCTCTCTCTCTCTCTCTCTCTGAACATCGTTTTGGCTCACAAGAATATTTCTGTGTGACCACTGCCTCTATAATTCTGATCTGAGTTATCTACTTAAACATGACTATGTATGGTATAAAATTTCAATTTTTATCAAAAACAATAAACGTGCCGTGTTTTTTTTTCTTTTTAATATTCTCTTCTCTAAATTTGCAATAAAACCCTTTTCTGCATCAGTCTAAAAATAATGAACGTATTTCTAATTAGTATGCATTTACCCAACCCATCCAGACGAGCAGGATGCAACACAAAATCAATTTTTAAGCAGTTTAACTGGTTTAAATTGGGATTTTTCTTTCTCGACAGTTGAAATACCAAGGTTAAAGTGTTCAGTTTATCCTACTATTTACTTGGAGGAAGAATTGTACAATTTAAACCTCTTCCGGAAGTATTAGCTTTACGTGAAATACAAAAAGCATTGAGTAGGATTTGAAATCGTGTCAGCTTGCCCATTTCCTAGGTAGAGAAGGATGTAATACGTAGTCAGTTTAAATTCAAAGTTTTCTTTCTGCTCGACGAGTTACTTAGATAAAACCACAGAATCTAGTCCTCTGTAGCATTTTGAAATGTTGAGATTATTTCTTAATGAACTAATTCTTATATAGTTACAGGAATATGAACATGAAAAAGAGTTTAAAACATAAAGACGAACTGATTAGTTTCTGCACACAATATTTCTTGTTCTTCCATGTATTTCAAATATTTAGAGTCATTATGTCCTACTTAGTGGTGCAAGAGCCTAATGAGTAGAATGTTCGCCAATGGTCCAGGACACTGAGGTTCAATCTCAGGTCGAGTGATACCAAAAACTCAAATAATGGTACTTGCTGCCGCCTAGCTTAACACTCAGCATTATAAGGTAAGGATCAAGGGTAAAGTGGAGCAATCCAGGTAATGGAGCAGCGCCCTTCCCTACACCTCTGTTTAATAGCTATTGAAAAGGGAGCCTACGTTTGGTCCTCGACTAAGGTCACCAACTTAACTTTCTTAGTAGTGCAACAGATCTTGATCAACCAAACGAACGCAGTATCAACACTGTTTCCAAAAATTGTAACAATGTCTTTATCGGTGAGTTGATTCCCAAAGAAACTAGCAGGGTAAGTGAAAAGTGTAACACTATTTTAGTGCGTGATAGTTTGAGGTGCGTATATCATGTAACCGAAGCAGTTTAAGTCGTGAAAGTAGCGGTGGTGACTGGTAGTATCATGCTAGTTAGTGTGCTGATACGTTGTACTTTGTTTCCCTCCGTGTGTGATTTGAAAGCCTGACAGATGAAGGTGCAATAGAGTCTTATACTTAACTTATACGTAACTTTTACTTAACTTATACATAACTTATACTTAACTTATGCATAACTTATACTTAACTTATACGTAACTTATACGTAATTTATACTTAACTTATACTTAACTTATACAAAACTTATACTTAACTTATACATTACTTATACATAACTTATACTTAACTTATGCATAACTTATACTTAACTTATACGTAACTTATACTTAACTTATACTTAACTTATACATAACTTATACTTAACTTATACATAACTTATACGTAACTTATACATAACTGATACTTAACTTATACATAACTTATACTTAACTTATACGTAACTTATTCATAACTTATACTTAACTTATACATAACTTATACTTAACTTATACATAACTTATACTTAACTTATACATAACTTATACTTAACTTATACGTAACTTATACATAACTTATACTTAACTTATACATAACTTATACTTAACTTATACATAACTTATACGTAACTTATACATAACTTATACTTAACTTATACATAACTTATACGTAACTTATACTTAACTTATACTTAACTTATACGTAACTTATACGTAACTTATACTTAACTTATAATTCACTTATACGTAACTTATACGTAACATAGTTAACTTATTCTTAATTTATACGTGACTTATACTTCAAGAATTCTAATTAGGCCATAATCCTGCTGAAACATTTTTTGTGTGAAAGCTGAAGGCGCAGTTAATCACAGTACAATAACCAGATGTTTTAAGAGATTTTGCCGCTCGTGTTGCAAGAATGTCGATGATCAGGCAAGATCAAGTAGACCTAAATCTATGAGATTTCAAAGTCTTGTTCCATGCCCTAAAGGCAAGACTTGGTTTGGTTTAGTTTTGTTTCTTTGTATAAGGATGTATCAACATTTATTAGTTTAAAGCTAAAATTAAATTGTAGAAGAACTAAAGTAGAATTTTTTAATCCAAAGCTTTGGAGATAAAGGGGTTCATCCTTTGCCTTAGGGAATTAGTTCTAAAGTGAATATAATAGCGCTACTAGAGTTCGAATTCGTTTGCTGCGATGTCGCATTCCAACACTTTAACCTCTATGCCACGAGGATTCCTTTCCCTAAAGACATATAGTAGCGGTAGGAGAGTATCAAGCAAGCACAGCATGTCATTATTCAGGGTGGTGCATTACCTTTACGAACTCTTCAAAAGTATACAGAGCTGCTAGAATGTGCCTCATGTTATTGAAACATTGCAAAACTTTTTACTCGCTCTAGTATTTTAAACGAGATAAAATTGATTTAGAGGTGTCCGTGGCGTAATTGTTATCGTCTTAGTAAATAGACACGGTGACACGAGTTCAAATCCTAGACGAGACTAATGGCATTTTAAATATCACTAATACCTTGGGAAAGGTATGAATCCAATTATTCTCCCTCTAGCTATGAGTAAATAGCAGGGCAGACTGGGTTCTTCAACCTTAGTGAGGAAACCAGTCTAGAAGGAAAATTCTGAATTGAAACCTGTTAAACTCCACTTAAAATGTAGACATTGCGTCATACCATACCTGTGCAGAGTGATTGGTAAATAAAATTGATTTGCCATTTAGTTGAGGATGGTAATTTTTATATAAACTATATCATTGCTTATGAGACCTGCCTGATATTTAAGATTTTCCTAAAATTTTTCAGGGGAAGATCTGAGTTGAGTTATCTGCTTTTTGTTGTTAGAATAATCATAAAACAATATTTGGAATTGGAATCATTAAAAGATTCTTCAAAGAACCATCGGTCTGTTGACGGCGATATGGAAGCACACGAAGCTCTTTATAAAACCTTTTGCGAAGATTACCCAACTGCTGAATGAGGAAGGAAAAAAAGATATATTTTAAGAAGATAAGAGTGCCATTCATCTAAGTAGTTAAAGTAGGAATCTTTATTTTTGGTTTCATCTCATTTTGTGTTGAGAATGCAGATAAACTTATCCAGACATATAAAAATAATTTCTTCCTAGGAAATTTGTTTATCTTCTATTTTGATAATGTATTGCCAAAATAAACTGAACATTGTATAAATTTGTTTTATTTACATAGGTATTTTGTTTAAGCAATACCAAGTAGTTGTTTGGTTACTTTTCTGACATGTCAACGCTTGTTGGGTTATTTCATACCAAGTATTCCAATCTAATTCTGATTATTTTCAAGAATATCTATTTCAAGTTGTTCACAGATATTTATAAATGGTGTAGGGAGACAAAAATAATTGTTTTTCCTTGGATTAGTGGGGGTACAGCTTCCCACATCCCGTGTCAGATGGTTACAGAAGAATATGGTATTTAGGTAGAGATGTTTAGGTTTTATAGAGATCAACTTCTATATATGTTAATTCATCAATAGAAAAAGTAAATACGTAAAAGAGAAGTACTGACAATAACAAAATGTTATATCGCTAACAATACACAGTATATATATATATATATATAGAGAGAGAGAGAGAGAGAGAGTAGGATAGATAATGTTTTTCGGTAATTCTTTCAAACTTAAAAAGTTTTGATCTTTAATTTTTTCTCTTTTACTTTCGTTCTTCGAACGGAGAAGGCGGGATATTTTTAGTTCTTACTCGTGGAGCGAAAATGGACAGGATTTTTATTTTGATTGGTTGAACAAAATAGAGACGTAGTTTCCGACCCCGGTGATGTACTTTATTTAACCCCATCGTGAAAACCAGAAGACAAGTAAGTTATTTACTTAACTCTTTTTGTTTTCTTCGTGGAAGGGAGACAGCAAAGTCTTTTTTCCGTGCTCTTGGAGCAAAATAAGACGTTCATATTCACCCTTTTTTGTTACTCTTTTCATTCATGCTTGTTTTTAGAGCAATACAAAAAGTTACTTTTTAGGGGCACTTTGCGAATTTTTGTAACAGTTGTTATATTGTTATATGGATTCATTACATGTTCAATAGTGAATATGAGTTTATCTCGTCTTTCCTTTCCGTTTATTCAATGTGAGTGAATCAATAGATACACTAATGCTATTATTGATGTCTGGTGCATAGAAAATGATTAAATATCCTTCCTATATCCAATAATAAACACCCATAAATCTCCACCAACAATTGGGTTGTATAACGTTAGGTGGAAAATCCGGATCAAAACAAAAAGGTAAGCACAAATCTATTAAAGTCGTAATACATAAAAAAATATTTTTCTGTAAAAGTCCTCAGAATTTTTCACGGAAGAATATTAGATATATTTGTAATATGAAAGATAAAATTGTTCAATCTTTTATTTTTGTGTGGACTTATCTTTTGGAATAATCAGTATATTTAATGATAGGTTTGGCTTAAATTCTTTATTGAAAAAAAAAACCTCAGAAGAAAAAAAGTAGAATATTATAAAAATTCTCTTCCCATTGAATTAAATATTACTCATTAGGTTCATTAGTTACTTTTCAAACTGGAGATTTTAAACTAATTACATAGTGTTCATTATTACTTTGGATTAAAAATCCTGACCAACAAATAAAAATACATTTCTGGTATGGACACGCGAAATTTTTCTAATTTTTGGGTCACTTTTTCTTTAAAAAAATTCTGCTAAGATATTCCTAAGTTTTTTGTTTTTTGTTTTGTTTTGTTTTGTTTTGTTTTTTGTTTGTTTTTTTTTTTGGTTTGATCGATAATAACTGAAATTATTTTTTGAAAATTACATTAATGACCATAGAAGTGATTTTTTAAAGTCCGTGTTTACTTCACAAATTTACAAAAATAAAGTAAGCATCAGATGAAGATGATTTGATCCAAATTTTTTATTTCTTTTAAATCTTATTTCAGTTCGTCTAAGTTTATAAAGTAAAGTTGGCGACCATAGTCGAGGGTGACCCGAAGGCTCCCTTTTCAAGGTGTAGGGGAGGGCGCGACTCCTTTCCCTGGATTGCTCCACTTTACCCTTGATCCGTACCTTATAATGCTGAGTGTTAAGCAAGGAGGCATCAAGTACCATTTTTTGAGTCTTTGGTATGACTCGACCTGGGATTGGACCCAGGTCTCCCGGGCCATTGGCGAACACTCTAACCGCTAGGCCAATGTCCGGTTATAAACTGTCTTTAACTTGATAGAAAAATGTCTTAGCATTTATTCTACAAACTGAAAGTTTCTTTGTCCAAAAATCCAGTACATTTTTAATAATTCGTGTGTAAACACATCATCAGATGAAAATATTTATCGTTCTTAGATATTTTTTTTTTAAAGAAAAATACGAAGGTGGAGATGTAAAAGTAATTTCAAAAATAAAGAAATATAACATTAAATTTGTAAATCATAGAATTGTACATAAATGTGACAAAGATTTTAAACACATATGTTAAGTATTTTTAAGGTAAAATATTTTATACCATTTAATAAAAAATTAAAAATCAAACAACATTAGCTACTTAGGGTTTAGAATATTTTGAGGGATAGCCTTAACAATTCCTGAAATCAGGTAAATACTGACGGAGCCTTGGTTGTACAGAAAGACGGACATTTGATGAAATATAAGATTTTAATGAAGCACGATATCCATTTCTTATGCAATGTGTGTTTTCTGGTCTACTCGGAGTGACACATTTGATGGACGATTCCATTATTTGAGATGAAGGTGATCTCTATCTATTTAATATTTTAATGTAATATGATGATTCTCAGTGGGCGAGAAGGAAAAGAAAAGAACAATTTAGACAGATGTTATAGCTCTAATCTTGTGTGTATCCTTTTGTGTATATGAACAGTATTTTTTTATTCAGAGTGAACTAGAAATGATTTGTAAAAAGTCAATGGAAATGAAACATTTATTATAAAAGAAATAGTAATGACATGTCAAAGTTTTTAAAATATATCATAGATAGTCATCCTACATACAACAATTAATACAAACATCAAAATAATCAAATTAGATTTAAAAGATAAAATCAGAAAAACGTCACCTTCAAAATGGATTCAAAATCCGAAACATCACCAATAACTTGTTTCCTTTTTACGAAACAGTACTTCTCCCTACGTACATTTCTGAGACTCTACGCAAGGATGGACAAGTCTTTATGAGAATTAAATATTCAGAATCGCAATTAGTATAACGGTTATGGTCGTGGGAAATAGAATCGGCAACTCGAGTTCGAATCTTGGATGAGATTGTTTGCGTTTCACTTTGCGGTAATGTCCTTGAGAAGGGAATGTTCTCCAAAGCTATAGGAAAATAGCAGGGTAGAGCGGGTTCTTTAATACTTTTTGGCAACCAGTCAAAAAGAAGGAAAACTCTTTATACAAATTATCTGTAATCCACTTAAAATTGATCTTGTGTCACATCCTCTCCGTGGCAGTGTGGTTGGATAAATGCATACTCAGTCGGCTTCGGGTTATTTAACTTAACCAAAGATTTTTCCACTAAGATTGCTTTAATTGAGGACAAGTCTAGAAGAATGGTAATCTTGACTAGAGGCTTGCTAACCACTACGTGACGCCAAAATTTAGCTGAAAGGTTATGTAAATTTTTTGAAAAGCATATTAACTGTTGTTCAAAGATGTTGCCAAACGAATGCATCTAACTATTCTTCGTCCACCTTGGTATGAATAGTAGGGGAGTGTGAACCTTTTAGCCTCAGTTAGGCAACCGGTCTAAGAGAAGGAAAACTCTGAATTGAACTTGTTAAACTCTTCTTGAAATTTAGCCCAGTCAGCTAGGGCTGTAGAATACACCGACTTCAAATCTGCAGAGGAATAAGACCCCATCAACGAATGTCCTAGATATAACACTAAACAATCTGATGGTGAGGCGCCTGTAATACTGGATCTTTGCGGAGTACTCTTTCATTGTCATCGCTTCCTGGTTCTCTCTGATCCGGGGTGGTACTATTTGATAGGGTCCTATCTCTGGGTCAAATTGAACTGTTTGACATTTAAGCTCAGTGCAATCAAATAACTAAATTGAATTGTTTGAAATAAAACTGTTTGATCATTTAACTGTGAGTAAATAAATTACAGATGTTTAAATGAATTGTTTCTGATACATAGCAATACTTGAAACCATTTAACTTTGTTGACTTATGCTAAATTGAATTGTTAGAAATAGAACTGTTTGATCATTTTACTGTATATCTACAAAATATGTTTACAAATCGTGTATATTCAATATACATGTAAAAACAGGATTTGGCATTAAATAACCAACAATGGTCGATATGCCATAAAACCAAACCAAACTAAACCTTGCCCAGTCGGCTGGGGCTGTAGAATAGGATTTATTATATGAGTGTTATTATTGAAAATGTAAACTTAAATGTTAAAGCCAATATTGGAAGGCTTGATGGAAAGGAATATATTTATTCTTGTTCCCAATTAGCAAGGATCTAGATAAGAACGAGGCTCGGCTGAAGTGTCCATTGACTCGTTAAGAAACACTAATTGAATGTGATCAAATGAGTTTCATTTTTAACATAGTCCCAATGACGGTTCATGCACTTCTCCCATCAATGCTGTAGTGCTTGGAACCCATTCATAAAAAAAAAAATACCAACGGCAGATATGACGTCATCGTATAAACTTATCCGTCTATGGTTTTTCAGCCTATCAACTTTCCAGCCTATCAACTTTTCAGCCGACCCTCATATATCTGTGCACAACAGAAGTAAAGAAAAATGTTTTTGTACATACAAGAAGATTTAACCATTTATATAGATGATGCCCATACCCACAAGAGCCCCAACAGCTAAATATATGTAGAGATTGTTCCATGAATATGTAAAAAAAATGGGAGAAAAGCTTATACGATTAGGAAAGTTGGTTGATTGTTGTTTTATAGCATATCAACCTTTCTGAGTTAGTTAATGGCATATCCGGTATATATATATATATATCCCAGTCAGCTGGGGCTGTAGAATACACCGATTGCCTCTCTGCAGAAGGGTAAGACTCTCCCAACGAGGCCTTGTATATGACACTAAACAATCTGATTGTGAGGTCCCAGTAATACTGGAGATTTGGGAAATGCAGAGATCCCCTTCATTGCCATTGCTTCTAGGTCCACTCTGATTCAAAGTGGTAGCACTTGATATGGCCCTATATATCGGTCAAATAGAACTAAATTGCTTACTTATGCAAAACTGAATTGTTTGAAATAGAACTGTTTTTGACATTGAACCTGAACTTAGGCTAAACAGAATTTTTTGAATTAGATCTGTTTGACTAGACTGAATTGCTTGAAATAAAAATGTTTTGACAATTATACCGTGTAATCATGCTAAAAAAAGAACTGATTATTTGTTTTAAAATGGATTAGGCGTTGAATAACCTACAAAAGTTGATATGTCATAAAACCCAAGCAACCAACGAACCAAACTACATATATATATATATATATATATATATATGATAAAAAGAAGCGGAAAGATGGATAAATCCGACACTTACAAAGGTTTAATAGTGATATTTCATTCTTTATTCAAAGAATTTCTTCACACCACTGAATAAAGAATGAAATATCACTATTAAACCCTTTGTAAGTGTCTCAATTATCCATCTTTCCACTAATTTTCTCATCTTTTCAGATTCACCATAATCTATCATTTCAACATGCTGAATTTTACAAAATGTTATGCTGTATTTTGTTAGTGAAATAATGCTTAAACTATGCGTTTTAAATGTAAAGACACACTTACTCTACTATAAAGCCAAATTGATGTTAGTCTTTCCAAATGTCAGCGAACAAGGCAGAATGTTTTTGAATCTCTTCTATAATATAATTTAAAAATTCGTAAAGAAAGCCCTAACAGTAGTTTAGAAGAAAAAGAAAAAGCCTAAAACACCTAATGCTACCACAGCCCTCCCCCCAAGAGAAAGGGAAAAAAAAAAATTTTTTAAGCTCTATAATTCCTGAAGCCTGCTAGGTTCCCAACTGTAGTATAAAAAAATAAATAAATAAATAAAAAGCCTAGGAAAAGTCCCAATACAGCAAAAAAAAAAAAAAAAAAAAAAGCAAAAGTCAGTACCAGTGAAAGTCATACGAAAGTACCTTAATCTTGGACTTTAACTAAGTTAAAACTTAAGAAAACTTAAACCAAAATACCCCCCCACCACCTTTTTTTTTTTTTTTTGCGTACACATGGGAAGCAGCATGATGTACGTAAAGGTATCTGAATAAACCCATGGACGACCAAACTCAATACCTAAACGGGTCCTGGACGTGAGTTTGACGACTTTACGCTCAGGATCGTTAGTTCGATCGGGGAACTACTGCTGCTCCTCTATAAGAGTGGCTTCTATAGAAGAGAATAAAACAGCTATCGAAAGATAACCATGATTCACACTCAAACCACATACACAAACCGCATCGCTCTTCGCGCGGGTAAAAAAGGGGCGCGTCCTGCTGAGGTTGGAGCCCTGGCCTCAGTGTTCGAAAAATCAGCTACAGAGCTCAAACAATCAAAACTACTAAAATGCAAGCAAACACTACAAATAGCCACATTTAACGTAAGAACCTTAAATAGAATAGGACAACTCCCAGAGCTAATCGCATCGGCCGAAGAACATAAGATAGACATAATATGCATACAAGAACACAGATACACGCACACCGAAGATATCAAATATCACGAAACTGGCAATGGCTGGTCGCTCGCCACTGTATCCGCATGGAAAAACTCTGTCAACGCCGCAGTAGGAGGGGTAGGATTACTTATAGGACCTAGAGCATTAAAAACGCTTAATAGCATTGAGAAAATACAACGTAGAATGATGGCAGCTACATTTAACGGAAACTCCAGAGCAACAATCATCTCATGCTACAGCCCCACCAATGTTAGTGAAGAAACTGAACTAGTCACCTTCTACAATGAGTTATCCTCATTAGTGCGTAGCATCCCGAAGCACAACATGTTTGTCATTGGCGGAGAATTGAATGCCCAAATCGGGAAAAACGGAAACAACAAATACAGCCTCCACAACACGTCAAATAGGAATGGGCAACATCTAACAGATTTCATAATAGAAAATAGATTAGCATGCCTCAATACAAACTACCAAAAAAGAGAGGGCAAACTATGGACATACACGTACGCAAACAATACTAAAGCTCAGATAGACTACGTCCTTATAAACAAGAAATGGAAAAATAGTGCATTGAATTGCGAGGCATACTCCTCTTTTGAGGGTGTGTCCACCGATCACCGAATAGTCACGGCGAAAATACGGTTAAGCCTACGAAAAAACGCCAAACGAACAGCGACCACCAAACACTATGACTGGGCCCTATTGAACAACAAAGATATAAGAGATAAATACGTTTTAGAATTAAGAAACAGATTCGAAACATTACAAGAAAAGACGGGAAAAAAGTACACTAAACGACGAATATGAAAATTTCGTCAATGCACACCTCGAGGCAGCAGCAAAATACATTCCAACAAAAATTAAAACTAAATATAGAGTCCCATGGGAAACTTTAGCGGTGAGAGAAAAACGTGCACTAGTGAAAACAGCCTCCAAAATCTATCGAAAAACCCAACAAACACAAATGCCTTAAAACTAAAAACGGCACAATATCAATTAGCAGGCATATATAAAGGAACAGACAGAATACATTCAAAATCAGATAGATAAGAATAGAGACTCGGTGGAAGATAGACAATCTAGAATAGCCTGGCAAACAATAAACGAAGTGAGCAGAAGAAAGAACACAGCCAAAGCAAAACTTAAAGCAGCAAACCAACAAGAAAGAATAAAACTGTGGAAACAGCACTTCGAAAACTTACTTGGAAACCCACGAAAAATAACACATGAACCAATCACCAGAATAATTAGCAAACAATTAGACATTAAACTAGGACCGTTCACACAAGAAGAACTCGACTCGGTTCTCAGAAAAATGAAAAATAGGAAAGCTGCAGGGCTGGACGAAATTCCCCCGGAAGTATGGAAGACCAGACAATTCGACGACATAGTGCTCCGACACTGCAACGCAGTATACAATCAAAATCCGATAGATAGATGGATGAAGGGATGCATACTCCCCTTCCCTAAAAAGGGGGGCCTCGGATTAGCCAAAAACTACCGAGGCATAACACTTACATCCATAGCTGCCAAAATCTACAATGCCCTACTACGAAACCGAATAGAACCCAAAATCGACAACATACTTAGAAAAAACCAAAATGGCTTCCGAAGAAATAGATCCGCGACTTCACAAATATTAACCATCCGCAGAATCCTTGAAGGTGTACGGGCAAAGAACCTACAAGCGACATTAATATTTGTCGACTTTACCAAGGCTTTTGATTCCATTCACAGAGGAAAGATGGAACAAATCCTACTAGCGTACGGCATACCTAAAGAAACCGTAGCGGCAATAACGATTCTCTATAGAAACACTAAAGTAAAAGTACGATCACCGGATGGAGACACAGAATACTTTGACATTGTAGCAGGAGTACTACAAGGGGACACGCTGGCCCCGTACCTCTTTATCATTTGTCTAGACAACGTACTTAGAACATCGATTGACAAAATCAAAGAGAATGGCTTCAAACTGACGAAGAAAAGAAGCAGAAAGTACCCCGCAACAACAATTACCGACGCCGACTACGCCGATGACATAGCGATACTGGCAAATACACCTGACCAAGCCGAAACACTTCTGCATAGTTTGGAACGAGCAGCAGCAAGCATAGGCCTCTATGTTAATGCACACAAAACGGAATATATGTGCTATAACCAAACGGGGACATCTCCACTCTAGAAGGAACCCCTCTTAAACTAGTAGACAAATTCACGTACCTAGGAAGCAGCGGCGAATCAACCGAAAAGGACATCGAAACCAGGTTAACGAAAGCATGGACAGCTATCAATAGGCTATCGATTATATGGAAATCAGACCTAACCGATAAAATGAAATGCAGTTTCTTCCAGGCAGCGGTCACATCGATACTGCTATATGGATGCACTACATAGACGCTAACAAAACGACTGGAGAAGAAGCTAGATGGCAATTACACAAGAATGCTGCGTGCAATCCTGAACAAGTCCTGGCAGCAACACCCCACAAGACACCAACTGTACGGCCACCTGCCCCCAATCACGAAAACTATTCAAGTTAGACGAACCAGACATGCAGGACACTGCTGGAGAAGCAGAGATGAACTCATAAGAGATGTACTCTTATGGATCCCCACACATGGCCACGCAAAAGCAGGACGACTAGCACGAACGTACATTCAGCAGCTATGTGAGGATACGGGATGTTGTCCTGAAGACCTACCTAGGGCGATGAACGATTGCGAGGAGTGGCGAGAGAGGGTCAGGGATATCCGAGCTACCAGCGCGATATGATGATGATGATATATATGGAAGTAAATAAGGAAATAAATCCAACAGTAAGAAGAAAGTTGAAAAACAAAATAATCCTAAATTTGATGAATTTATTATAAAAGTCGACGTTGAAGTTTCAGTTCTAAAAACTTTCTTAAGGGCTTTAAATTCACGGAAAATGTTGTTAAAATAGCGATGGATGTCTGAGGAAATAACAAGAAAAAGGAAAGTGTATATAAAAAGAAAGATTCTAATCAGAAAATTATTTTCATCAAACATTCATATCTATTTTTACAGCATTTTCCCTAAATTTAAAATCCTGAAGAAGATTTTTACAACCGAAACGTTTAACATCGACTTTCATAATAAATTCATCAAATTTTGGATTATTTTGTTTTTTCAACTTCCTTCATATATATATATATATATATATACGATTTGTAAGCGAATTATTTTTAGTCAACTTTATTTTTAAATGAGGTGTTAGTGCTCAGTTGTTTGTACACAGTTTAGTGGTTTCAAGTATTCCTATCTAAGTCTTGTAATTTTATACCTGAATTATTCCTATGTAATATGAATAATTTGCACACAGCTGTAAGCTTTCAAATAACTAACAATAATAATCCTTTGTATATTATTGAACAGTTCTATTTGACTCGTATGTGGTATCCTAACATGTATTGCCATTCAGGGTGGGCCTTAAAATAATGGCAGTGAAGTTGCACTCCACTTTTCCCAAAGCTCTTGTAATTAAAGTTACACCATCAGATCTGGTTTAGTATCCAGGACACTTGTTAGAGGGGAACTTACCCCTTTGCATTTTATTTGTATTTTATAACCCAAGCTGACAGAGCATAATGAAGTGAAAGTGAAATAATAACTTGGCTTTACTATTCTCCGACAGGGTCTGAGATACTTCTCTTCCGTTCAAACAACAGAGGCAAAAGAGGTTGTGAATGAGTTTCTGACAGTCAAGTGACACCCCACAAAGCATCCAATAAACACACCCATTCTCAAAGGAAGATATTGATTCATTGTTTTATTAGACTTACTTTCTGTGAAAGAAGTTATTAATACTGTGTACTATCTCGCCTTTGGTTTTGGTTAATTTGAAGAGTGCAGAAAATTTGGTGATCAAACATTTTGTTGAGTTTCTTTTTTTAAAGAAAAGGTCCACGAAGCTTGAGAAACGATATGTCGAGTGTGTTGAACTGCTGCGTAAATTTATAGAATATCATGCACGTTTCAAGGCCCTGGGTCAAGGTTTCTCAAAGTAGTAGATGCAAACCCTATTGTTAATAAAAGTTTGACATGGTGAATAAAAAGCGTAGTGGTCCATTAGCGATGGATTTACAAGTTTGCATAGAAAATCTCTTTATACCAGAACAAAATGGCTGAATCATGTAAACTACGTTCCTGATATCTTACACCCAGCACAATGGCTGTGATGTGTCGTTCTAATACGATCCGTTCAAAGCGTACATGTCATTTAGATAAAGAAACTATCTGGCTTTGACCGAAAATATTCGGATATTTTCAGTGTCATTAATGAGGTATATAATCGTATTTTCCGGAAATAAAACATTTTAAAGCAATTATATTTTAAGCAAATTATTTAATAAAAAAAGTTCTGAATTAAAAAATATTCATTTTTATAATTGGTTATGATATATTTTTAGAAAAAAAGATTATTCAATAAGAAGAATAAAAATATTGATTAAAAAGATAGAAAAATAGTTTTTAAAAAGTAAAATTGAAATTCAATGCCTGAAATTTTAATTTTTATCGATAGTAAAAAGCTTTTAATGAGTAAAATTAAAACTAAATTACTATCAACGAAAAATCCCGCAATTACCGAACAGATCTGGATTTCCATTAGTTAAGTCAGTTTCAGTATTGGCTGGTTGGGGTAGCTGTTGTTGTAGTATTCAATATTCCATTTATAGTAGATTTTGTAAAATTTCTAATTTTGAAACTGAAAACATTTACAAAATCAACTCTCATTATGCCATCTATTAAGACTTAGTCATGTTTTGTAATTACATATAAAATAAATTTATTTGGAAGCAGATGGAAGGTTGGTTTATGGGTTCTGGGTAATTTAATCCTGTTTATTCATATATATTGATTATCAATGATTTGTAAGCAAATAATTTATAGGTTACATTTAAAACGAACCAGAGCTCATTTGTTTGAACACAATTGAATGGCTTCAAGTTTAGAAAATTATTACACAATTCTAGTTGACCTATAGATGGGACCCTAACAAGTACTACCTCTCCGGGTCAGTGTTGTCAAGGGAGTAATGACAATGAAGGAGTACTCTACATTCCCCAAATCTCCATAACTGGAGTCTCATCACAGGGAAAACCTTGAAAAAGAGTGAATTCTTCTTTTGGCGCCGAATGTTAAACTTTTTGGAGAAGTGGAATTATGACATAATTTTATTTGATTTTCGTATTTCAGTATTAATTTTATTTTTCATTTGTATATTTCATTGTTTGTTTTAATTTTGATGTAAACTTTATCAATTTACTAACACCCATAGCATAATAAAAACTATAAAGGTTCAATAAGAAAATGTACTTATTAAATGGTAAAAAGGCATTCATTTTCTCATTGATTTTATAGACACCTGGATTGACTTCAATAAAACTATCTTTTCGGAGGTGTACGTTTCGCTCTGACTGGAACATGGTATTACTCTTGACGGAATCAAACGTTACTGACAGTCATGCACGGGATCTTTTCGGGTTTTCTTGATATGTTCAAAATGTTCTTGATTTGTAAATTGTCCAAAAACACGGAGATTTACTCCTTTTCAGGAGGTTATTCGGATCTGCTCACAAGTTAAAAAGAAGATTGATTTTTTCCCCTGGTTTTAACAAATTCATGTTGAATATGGTCTAGTGGTTATTATGAAAAAGTACTCAGAAAATAGCTTCATTGATTTGCTCCATCCAAGAAAAAAATTAAAAATACAAACAGTGATTGGATAAATTTTGAAGAAATGAAAAAACGGACAGTAATTGCCCAAGGACCGTCTTTGCTCGTTGAATTTCATGGAGACTTTTCTTGTTGAAAATCAATTCGAACTATTTTATTGATGGTGCTTGTAGAAAGTGGTAACTATTATGAGTGTGCATGAATTTAAAATGATTTAAATCAACTTAACAAGAGGGGTCAACAAAGTCCACAAAACGAGAAGTAAAATTTATCGCTCAGATTCATATTTCTTCACGAAAACTGACTTTGTATGCAAATAAACGCAAACTCTATTACTAAGTTTTGTCGATGAGATTTAGAATATGCTGGCTGCATCCTCTGCAGTGGAGTAAAATCCCCCAAAAGTTTTCCTAGGTTTGATATTAAAATTCGTCTTATTGTAAGGTTTCAGTTCTTGGGATTTGCCGACTATGGAGTGCACCTTCATTGCCATTACTTCCAGGTCCACTCTGATCTGGAGTGGTAATACCTTTTAGGGTTCCACTTATAGATCATAAAGATCCCTTAAAGTATTTTTATATTCGATTGGACCGTGTGCAAAAAATACCTCTTACGAAAGAAATGTAAATATGAAAGTTCAATAAATGCTATTCCCTAACCTCTTGACATAAAATAACTCTAGATGGGTTGACATACCTTTAAAATCAATCAATCAATTTATTTAATCAGTTTTTAGTTTTATCCATAACATCAATGTCAATATAAATACAAAAATAATTTTGAATATTCTGAGTATCTTCGATTTTTATAGTAAAAGACTTATCATTTAGAGAACAATTTTTAGTCCTAATCTGAAATTCAACTTTACGTATATATTTGGGGTTCGTTGAAATTGTGGTGGCAATTTTAACTTTATTGCTTGCATGTTCTATCAATGGGTTCTTAAGCAATTATAAAAACATAATCAAGTTCGTAAATTTTATTAGGATTTTCGAATGGGGAAATGACATCAGCAAAAGACATTCTTGAAAAGGTGAAATCTTTAACCGTAATTAAATGAGTCAAGCTAAGAATTTGGTCCGAAATTGGATAATGTGATCGCTAATTGGAATTGTCACATTTATCTTTTCAGAAGATGCACCAGTTTCAGGTGCACACGACGCGACAGTCAGAGACCAACGGCGATGAAAAGAAAAGTTGAAGCGAAAGGGTCAGAGGTTTTTCGTAGATCTTCGCCAAAATGGACAGTGTTAATTGCTTTCTGTCAAATTTTTGCATGGAAAAGAACTGCCTTAATGTGTAGATTAAGTCTGGGGAGGCATGCGGGGACGACAGGGTCAAAGATAACTGGGGTGTTGATGAGTAATATGGATTAAAAGTTCAGCTTTTGTGTGAAAGTAAATTAATTGAAGGCAGACGCTGATCAAATGGTGTATGTGCATTAGCACTTCGAGGACACTTCTGAATTAATACAAAATGGTGACAAAAGGAGAATTTTTAATGCTCCTTTCGACTAATTTAAAACACAAAGACAATTGTTCAAGCTTAAGAGTAATCTTTATTCAACGCTTTTCCTGTGTATGTAACGATTACTTACAATGCTGAACAGAGGCATAAAAACTATCTTTTCTAGTTTAGACAGCTACGTTGTATGACTACAACCCAAGGCAAAACTTATAGAATTATCTTACCCAGTCGGCTGGGGCTGTAGAATACACTGACTGCACCTCTGCAGAGGGGTAAGACCCCCCCCCAAACAAGTAACCTGGATATGACACAAAACAATCTGATGTTGAGGTTCCAGCAGTGCTGGAGCTTTGGGGAATGCGGAGTACCCCTTCATTGCCATCACTCCCAGGTCCACTCTGTCCCGGAGTGGTAGCACCTGATAGGGCCTTATCTATGGGTTAAATAGAACTAACAGCATACTTATGCTAAACTGAATTGTTTGAGTAAACTGAATAGCTTGAAATAATTTTTTTTTACAATTAAACCGTACTTACATTTAAACTGCGTGCTTATGTTTAACTGAATTATTTGAAATAGAACTATTTTTCGACATTAAAACTGTCTTTACACTTAACTGAATTGTTACATATAACTGCTTGAATAGTTTGAAATAAAAATGTTTTCGACAAACTGTGTACTTATGCTAAACGGAATTGTTTTATGTAGAACAGATTATTTACATAAAAATCGATTTGGCGTAAAATAACCTACAAAGGTTGATATGCCATAAACCCAACAACCAACCAACCAACCAATAGAATTATCATACATAGAGAAAGCACACGTAATTTGCTTTTTCTTTTATTTAGCAGTAAATAAACTTATAACATGATATGTTAAAATGATGTAGTTTCCTCTTTAACCATAAATGACTGGCACACTTAGAAATCATAACTGAAAAGCTTTCTTGATTGAAATCAGAAAAAGTTACACCGTTTCTGTTCTATGATAAAACCTAACAAATACTGAGATTAGCTTTGTTTGGTTTGGTTTTATTTTTTTCACGACATATCAACACCTTATAAATTATTTAGTGTCAAAATTAGATAAATTTCTAAACGTTTGATCACAATAACTCTTTTTAATCATACATTTATTCGACTATTATGATAATCTTTTTGTTGTTAACAATGCTATCAAGTACAAAAAATCAGCAAGCATTTCACGATATCAAGTAACCCTAGCTATTTCTAATAATGTGTAGACAATTATAGGCTTAAAAGTAACAATTCCTACTTAATAACAGTCATTTGTTTTCAAGTAGTCCTATCTATCACCAATAATTTTCAAGAAACTATATGGTTTCAATTAATTAATTAATTAATTAATTGTTAATAATAATAATCCTTAGTAAACAACTTAGTTTCAAGTAACTGTTAAAACAAATTAACTGCACACTTATAAGTTGCACGCATTCTTATAATTTGACCGTCAATAGAATAAATAAAAGAAAATGGTTTCGAATTACAAAGGTAAGTTGTAAAAATATCTCGTAGAAACTATTACAGATGCAGACTATGATGATGGTCTAGCGCTTCTCTCAAATACACTTCCCCAAGCAGAATCCTAACTCCATTGTTTAGAGTAAGCCACAGGAATCATTGGCCTCCATGGGAATGCAAATAAAACAGGCTTCAAATGTGTTAAACAAAAAGGAGCCATCTCCACTCTAAGTAGCAAGCCTTTAGAATGAATCGACCACTTTCCATACCTCGGTAGTAACATCTCATCTATTTATATTGATGTCAGCTTGCGCCTACCAAAAATATAGAAAGCTATTGATTGGTTATCGATGATTTGGAAATCTGATCTAGCCAATGTGTCCGTACTGCTATATGGATGCACCACTAAAAAGCGGGAGTCACATAATTAATGCAGTTTGGCGCTTATCAGGTAAAGTAGCAAAAATGTCAACGTTTTTTTTTTTTTGGCGTTGGAAGTTTTAATAGGACAGGTTAACCGAACCACCGTTTTCAGGAATTTTCTGGCATTCCATGATTTTAGAATAATAAAGAAAATGTCTTGAAAATAGAACTAATACTATTAATGATTATTTTTTGTATGCCTTATGTTTGTCTTCACAACTATATTTCACAAAATCTGATACTTTTGCTCATCCATTAATCGATTATTCAATCACCTACAATATATGTTTAACTTTATACTTTTTTTATCTAGATAAAATTAAAGCAATTTTAATTTTTTAAAATGTATTATTATTATATTATTACTCATTAGAGTTTTTCACATCAGCGTAAGCTGGTGGTCTTTCACTGGAGATTGAGTGACAGCAAGTCTCCTCAAGTCTCCAGGACTCTTCTCAGTATTCTGGCCGTTTTCAATAATGTTGTTGTTTGGATGGTCTCCACTCGGCCGCCAACTTCCAAATCTTCCAGGCCCTTTAATAATCCTTTAGTTACCGTGCCAAAAGCACCAATTGGTATAATTGGTATAATACCAATTGATATAATTGGTATATACCAATTGGTATAATTGTCACCTTCATATTCCATAGTTTTTTCAATTCTCTAGCAAGGTCGGGGTACTTATCTCTCTTTTCACATTCTTTCAGTTTTATTCTGTGGTCAACCGGGACAGCAAAGTCGACAATTTTGCAGATTTTCTTTTTTTGTTGATTATTATAAGGTCTGGTCTTCTGGCTGAGATTAGGTGATCCGTTTGTATATCAAAGCCCCATAGGAGTTTGGGTGTGTCATTTTCTAGGACTGGTGCTGGGTTGTGCATATACCATTTGTTGGCATGGTCAACTTTGAATTTCTTGCACATTTCCCAGTGGATCACCTTGCCCACCCAGTTGTGTCTCGCCTTGTACTCCTTCTGTGCCAATTTGCTGTATTCGCTTATTATGTGATTGATAGGTATTTGTAGTATGGTCTTTTTACGATTTGAAAGTTACATTAAAAATGTTCTGTGAGAAGAGAAGTGATTAAAATAAACAAAAAAAAGTAAAAAAGCTTCCCTCTAATTTTTTTTATTTATCTTCGTTTGATATGCGGAAAATTGTCACTTGTCTGTATATATCTCTCCCGTACAATCGAAATAATATGTAATGCCTTCCTTTTTAATATCAAAACTGATTTTTATAAGTATGTGTGTATGTTTGTATGTAGCGAAAAAAAAAAAGAAAAAATAGAAAAGTGGGAAAATGAACATAAATGTTGTAGTAGAATTGTTCTCTTCCTTTTCCTAAATCACGTGATTAGAACACTTTTTGACGAAAAGCCACTAAACAATAGGTGTCAGCTGATATAAAGGATTTGGAATACTTGAGCAAATATCGGGTAATGACAACTGAAGAGGAACATCATTTATAAGCCAATTCAAGCACAAAGTAGCAGCGTAAGTAACGAATGAAGATGTAAGCCAAACAGGGCTATATTTAAATCAGGTTATTGTTGAACTTTTACTGACCAACTGAAGTGTCCTCTTACTTGTAAGAGTAACTGGTCATACCACCGACAAGAAGACATAATTTTAAAAAACTGGCTCCGGTATAGCTACAGTATACTACCCATGAAAAATTACAAGTACAAGTCGACTGGGGCTGTAGAATACACCGACTGCATATCTGCATTAAGACCCCACCCCCGAACGTGTGTCCTGGATATGACACAAAACAATCTGATGTTGAGGCTCCTGTAATGTTGGAACTTTGGGCAATGCGGAGTACTCCTCCATTGCCATCGCTCTCAGGTCCACTCTGGCCCAGAGTGGTATCACCTGACAGGATCCTAGCTATGGGTCAAATAGAAACAAACTGCCACTTATGCTAAACTGAATTACTTGTAATATAACTCTTTTAATGTTTAAACTGCGTAATTATGGTAAACTGAATTTGAAATAGAACTATTTATTTGTATAAAATGGATTCAGCATTAAATAGCCTACAAAGGTTGATATACCATAAAAACCAACCAAACTAGCAAACAAGTCTAAACGTAATGCAATGTGGGACCCAGATAATGTTGGCTGATATAATTTCCGTTACACAACGAATGACCAAAGCAACAGCTCGACTCAGAGGCACAAAAGGAAATAAATGGACAGTGGAAGACAACAAACGCACTTCAGTTATTTAAAGAGCATTTCTACACAAAAAGGGTTGAAAAAGAAAGATAGAAATTGGGACAGAATCCGCTAGGTTTGATACAATAAGTCAAAGATATACTGACCAAGCTCGAATGAAATTAAAGAAAGGTTTCTTTTCTGACCTTGAGATACTGGAAACATAAACGCGTAAATTGGGAAGAATATGAACAAAATCACCCGACTCAAATCGAAACAATGCATACTGAAAAACAAGAACCGCCTCTCCGAAGCGGAAGGCAAAATACAGAAAATCGAAACACCATACACCTCCAGCACTACAAAACTAATGTTAACGCAAGAAGACAAAATAATATAGAGTTAATAAAGAAAATCTTGACTGTAGAGAATATTACATTACCATCCCTAAGGAACCAAGACTGGAAAAAAGTCAAGGTAGAAATCGAAAAGGTAAACAAATTATTACAAAACATCCCAAAGGGCAACATCACTGAACTAAACGTGCTAATTTATGCAGGAGCGAAACTAGTCTGTGATGAGATCAGTGTTCCCCTTAGGAACCTGGACAGAAATCCAAAACCTGGATAGGAAATTAGGCTAGGACAGATAAAGAAATAGCGACAACAAGCGAAAGTGATTAGAAAAAAAAACATGAATGGATATGTTGGGTTTAAATGACCAAAACAAAACAGATAAGTCGGAAAATGCAACGAGGAGATAAATAAAAAGATACTGTCGCAAAAAGGGAGACTTAAAAGATACCAAGACCGAGTCAAGCAGTACAAACAAAACAGTATATTACAAAATAAGGAAAGAAAATTCTACCAACAAGTAGGTGAAGAATACACGAAGACATACTAACAACTGAATGCAAAGAAATCAAAACAATTTTGGAGTAGAAAGAAAGAATATAACAGAAAGGCTATATAGATAAATAACATGTAAAAATAATATCAAGGAATCGAAATACAGCAGGAATTGCTTCTAGCAACTCTCAAAAAAGTACCGAATTGGAAAACGCCTGGCCGGGATGGCATACACAGATTCTGGTTTTAAAATTTCACGTTCATCCACGAAAGACTGACTCTTGAATTGAGTAAATGGCTAGAAGCAAATATACCCGAATGGAGGAATAAGAAGAAAACTACATTGATCCATAAAGACCACCAAAAAGGAACCATCCCAAGCAACCATAGACCGATACGGTGTCTACCTATAAAGTGGAAAATTTTTACAGCGTAAATTAAGGAATAAATCTATTACTTTCAATAAGCTGCAGAATATTTCCAGAAGAGCAAAAAGGATGCCACGGGGGAACAAAAGTAACAGATGATTTATTGTACATTGATCAGCATATCCTCAAGAAGAACAAAGCGAAGCGGGAAAAATTTAGCCATGACATAAATTGAACACAAATATGAATATGATATGGTCCTGCAATCCTGTATAGTTGACTTTCAAGCAGATATCCTTCAAATTTATACAGTTCATCACCATTACAATTTGTAATAGCTATGATTCTACTGAATTACACACTTAAGAAATGCATTTGGGACTATGAATTTACCAAATCTCAAGAAAAATGTTATCACCTTATGTACATGGACGACATCAACTTGTCTGCGAAAAGTGAAAAAGAACTGGATACAACCAGAATATTGGAATAGAATTCGGCATGAAAAATATGCCGTGTTCATAATGAAAAGTGGAACAGGACAAATAATGGAAGGAATAGAACAGCCAAATCAAAAGAAATCAGGATGTATGGAAAAAAGGAAAATTACAAATATTTGATGATATTGGAAGCGGATATCAACAAACAAGTAGAAATGAAAGAAAAAAAAAACAAGAAAAAAGTAACTTAGACGAACGAGAAAACTTCTAGAAACCAAAGCTTGCAACAGAAATCTCATCAAAGCGATAAACAACTGGGTGGTCTCCCTTGTAAGATAGTTGGGACCATTCTTAAAATAGACGAGGGAAAAACTCAGACAAATGGCTCAGAAGACATAAAAGTTTATGACGATGCTCAAGGCTTTATATCTGAGAGATAGCAAAGAGATATTATATGAGTCAAGAAAAGTAAGAAGGAGAGTGTTCGGCAACATTGAAGATAGCGTGACTGTATCCATACGGTAACTCGAAGAATACGTTGAAAAGAGCAAAGAAAGACTTATTACAAGAACCAGTAACAGCAATGACAACATAAGGACAAATAGATACATTAACTAGAAAACAGAAATTGAAAGAAAAACAACTGTACTGGTATTTATAGCGACAAACTGATGAAATCTCACCTGTACATAGCTATGGAAGGGAAAACTTAAGAGATAAACTGAATCTCTTGTAATATCAGCACAAAACAACGCCATAAGGACCAATTATGTTACAGCGTAAATAGATAAGACGCAACAGAATAGCAAATGTTAGTTACGTAAGAATAGAGACGAAATGATTAATCACATGATAAGTGAATGGTGCAAACTAGCACAACAGGAGTGTAAAACCAGACACGACTGGGTGAAGAAGGTGATCCAGTGAGACCTGTGCAAGAAATTGAAATTTTATCATACTACCAAATGGTACACGCACAAACCAGAATACGTCCTGGAGAATGAGACGCACAAAATTCTCAGAGATTTTGCGATACAAACTGATCACTTATTCCTGAGCAGAAAACCAAACCTAGACATAATTAAGACACAAATAAAAAGAAAAAAAAAAGAAAAAGAAACTACTATATAGCGAATTTTGACGTCCCGGTCGACCTCAGACTTAAAATCAAAGAAAGCGCAAAGAGAAACAAACATTTGGACATTGCCAGAGAAGTAAAAAGTCTGGAACATAAGTATAACGATGATACCAACTGTAACTAGCAAACTTGAAACGGTCGCCAAAGGTTTGAAAAGGAGGAATTTGAGGAGGCATGAAGACCATCTAAACGACAACCTGTATATCGAGAAGAATCCTGAAGATCTGAGGATGTAACATTTCAAGATAGGACCAAAAATACGACTAAGATACGAATACGTGAAATGTACATATGTTCATAGAATGTTCATATACATATAGGAATCCGAAAAACACGAAATTGGTTCAGGTACGAAACTTTTATTTACCTTTTTGAGTTTAAGGTTTTCTGACATGAGGAGAGAGAGACACAATTTCTTCGTATGCGGATTGTTCGTACATCGTCAGCTCTCAACTTACTGACTCAACCAACGTGCAGGCATCCCGTAGACCCCTGGTCTGGCCTCGCCCAGATCAAAAATCGACTACCTTTCTCTCGCGTCCTATCTCAAGTAACTGCTTTTTTTTTCAAATCCAAAAATCCTCAGCCCATCGCTTCCGAGCTTGACGTCATTCCCATCCCCAGTTCATTTCCTATCTGGGGTTTTATTGTGACAACTGTGATTGTCACACCCTCCCTGCGCGCGCGTGAACACCTGCACTCAATGTGTGCACCTAACTCACCCATGCACTAAGCTGAAAGGTTCTCAGCCTAAATAAACCGAAAGATAAGATATTCAAAACGAAAATAGATAATATTAAAAAAATCCTTCCGCAATAACATAACAAGGATACTTTCTGTCACTCAGACTCCAGTGAAAGACTATCAGCAAACGCTGTTATAAGGAATTTGCAAGAAGTAAATTAATAATAATAAAAGTGAAAAATCCACATCACGTTACTTATCGTGTGGAGAATCCTAATCGCACTGATAAAAGAAGTATATCACACACTTTTACGCAGCAGACTATTTCCAGAAGAACAGAAAGGGTGCCGCAAGAAAACAAAAAGAACAAATGACCTCCTATATGAAGATCAACACATCCTAGATAGACTACAAAATGTCTTATATGATGCAGCAAACTTGGATAATAGAATGTCTTAAAATGTAGAAAATATCCGACAAAGTCATTAACCTCATCACGAAAGCCATGGAAAATTTAGAATGATAAACCTCTGCGGAGGTGACAATCCATAGACGTTCTCCTGGGACACAACTCACACCACTGCTATTTGTTAGTGATGATGCTGTTCAATCACATAGTCATAGAAATGTACAACAACCTTCTAATATACAAGTTAACGGGATGTGAAAAACTCCCATACGTATATAGATGATCTCCATATATTTGCCAAAAGCGAAAAAGAAATGGAGACCCTGATAAGAATATAGAGGAGTAGATTTTGGCATTGAAAAATATGCCATTCCGATAATGATAAAACGTTACTCCTAATTATCAGAAGGAATAGAACTACCAAATCAGGAAAGCATCAGAACACTTGGAGAAAATAAAAATTATGATTACTTTGGTATATTCGAACCAGACACCACCAAACAATCAGAGATGAAAGAAAAGGTAAGAAAATAGTACATAAAAAAAGAAAACTTCTCAGCAGCAAAATCTCACCTAAAGAATAAACATTGTGTAAGATACTCTGGACTATTGCTAAAATCGACCAGTGAGGAACTCAACTAATCGGAACAAAAAATAAGGAAATTGATGACCATGTACGAGGCCTTACACACAAGAAATGACATAAAAAGATTATTTGTGTCAAAAGAAAAAGGATTACAACTCGCCAGCATTGGCGATTGCATAAATGCAAGAATTCAAGGACCCCATAAATACATTACAAAGAACAAGGGAAAACTAATTACAGCAGCCAGTAACATCAATGGCAACATAAGAACAAATAGAGAAACAACAAAAACAAGGAAAAAAGAATGAGAAGAAAAATAACAGTAAGGATACTTCAAGTGACAAGCCGGGGAGATTGTACACAAGATGACCTAGACACGGCTAAAAAAGAGAAATTTCAAGAGAGAAGATGCGTCTATTTTTATTGCAGCACAAAATAATGCTATAAGATAAATTATATCAAGGCGAAAATTGATAATATACAACTGAATAGCAAGTGTAGGTCATGTGTTGACAGAGACGAGACAGTTAATCACAAAATAAGTGAATGCAGACAACTCGCACAACAGGACTACAAAACTAGGAATGACTGGGTAGGAAGGGTGATCAACTTGGAATTGTGCAAGAGATTAAAATTTGTCCATTCTACTAAATGGTATATGTTTGAACCAAAATCCGTCGTTGAGAATAAGTCTCATTTATATGGCCTCAAATATTCCTATCTAATACGAATGATGTCCATACAGATCTATTTGACCCATTGATAAGACTCTAACCGGTCCTATCACTTCGGGTCTGAGTAGAGTTGGGAGTAACGTCAACGAAGAGCTACACAAACCAGAATCTGTCCAAGTAAATGAAATTCATAAGATTCAAATGATCACAAAATTTTGGCCAGAATAGCAAACCTAATATTAATTAACACGAAGAAAATATTTGCCATCGAGTAGAACTAACTATTTTAGTAGACTACGAAGTGAAAATAAATATAATAAAAAAGAAACCACTGAAAGATAGATTAATATTTGGGTCTTGCCAGTGAGCTAAAAAAAAGCTGTGGCATCTGAAGGTGAAAGTGAAACTGATTGTAGTCAGAACCCTTCAAGAAGAGACTGGGGGCATTGGAGATAAAAGGAAAAATTTAGAACATCCAGATTGCTGCACTGTTAAGATCAACTATAATACTTAGAAGAGTCCTGGAGAACAGAAAAGTTTTGCTGTCACTCGCACTTCAGTGAAAACCCACCTGTTAAAACTGGCGTGAAAAACTCTCGTTGAGTGAAAGTAAATATCTCTCAATAAAATGAAGAGTGTCACTTTGTTTGGTTGTTTTCGTCTTTCTTTATCTATTCTTAAATTCCGTCAGGGAAAGAGTTTAATAACTCAGTTCTCACCTAAAGATAAATTTGGTATTTCTGCAAACGATCATAATCAACAAAGTCTCATTGTATATATTATGATGAAATTTTTTGTCGTTCGTTTTTTCTTTGGGGAATTGAACCCTAAATCCCGCAGTTACTCATCATTTAATGTTAAACACTGATATATATATATATATATATATATATATATATATATATATATATATATATATTATAACAAAACACGTTTATATTTGTTCTTAATTTTCTCTGTATAGTTTATGTACCATCTTCGACTGCAATATTCTATACGATGAATAAAGAAAGAACAAAAAAAAAATGGCACTGTATTCATTTATCATCCAATAGAGCACAACGAGATATTCTTCTTGAAGCATCAGTTCAAGACAACTTGTACTTGCATTGAGACAATTACAGATTCTGCGTTTGGTTAACTTTCCAGTCATGATAATGGAATTGATTGTACGTGCTTGATTGATTTCCTTTAAAAGAATTGTCCGTTGCAAAGGCATTTGTCAGTGTTAATCTATGATACTGGATATCCCACAATTCTTATTACAAACGTTTTTTCCCCCTTTAACAATTCTTTTTTTCTCTCTTATCTTTACACACTCATAACTTTTGCCGTATTTTTAGCTTCTTTGTCAAAAAGACTTTCAGTCTTTTTGTATACCATTCATTGCACAGTGCATTTTAGCAATTTGTCATGGTAGCAAAGAGAGAATTGTGACATATATTTATTCTTCTTTCTGTTCCTTGTTTGTAGTGCTTTATCACTACTTATTTCATTGCAGTCTTTCTTTTACACCCTGTCTCCTTTCATCCTGTTTTCACCTTTAGTGTTTTACTTCTTTTTATTTTCCTCGAACACAGAAGCTTCTTTTTCCTTTCATTTACCACGTACTTTTTCTTTCCTTTTTTTTTTCTCTCTTCTATTCTTTTACATGAAATTTTTCTGCCTTCTTTTTTTTTCTCTTGCAAATCTTGAGTCGTAAAGTGACGGTTATCAAATGTGTTTTGTAGTGAGATCGATCCGGACTAAACTATCCACTTGTGTTACTCTGTGCCAGTCTAACCTCAACTTGTGTCAGGCGAACCGAACATACAAATGTAGTTTATGCAAATGGGGAAAATTTCCTCCAAAAAAAGCATTTTCAGATATGACATTTATCAGTATCCAGTGATGAGTCTCCAGTTATGCAGCTAAGGAAAGTGTAGTGTCACCCCTTTCGTTGCCATTATTCACAGGTCAACTCTGATCTGGAATGGTAGTACCCATTAAGTTCTATTAATGAAACAAAGATTTGATGATTAATATCATTTTGAACCACGTTTATACTGACTCCCTAGTGTGACACAAAAGTGCATTTGGTGGTGAGACTCAAATTCTGGACCTCTGAAGACTATGGAGTAGCCCTTCGTTGACATTACTCCCAACTCTACTCTGACCCGAAGTG
The DNA here is from genome assembly GCA_963585895.1 of Sepioteuthis lessoniana. Lineage (NCBI taxonomy): Eukaryota > Metazoa > Mollusca > Cephalopoda > Myopsida > Loliginidae > Sepioteuthis > Sepioteuthis lessoniana. The sequence goes on from OY757916.1 coordinate 90,271,642, forward strand.
ATAGGACCGGTTAGAGTTTTATCAATGGGTCAAATAGATCTGTATGGACATCATTCGTATTAGATAGGAATATTTGAGGCCATATAAATGAGACTTATTCTCAACGACGGATTTTGGTTCAAACATATACCATTTAGTAGAATGGACAAATTTTAATCTCTTGCACAATTCCAAGTTGATCACCCTTCCTACCCAGTCATTCCTAGTTTTGTAGTCCTGTTGTGCGAGTTGTCTGCATTCACTTATTTTGTGATTAACTGTCTCGTCTCTGTCAACACATGACCTACGCTTGCTATTCAGTTGTATATTATCAATTTTCGCCTTGATATAATTTATCTTATAGCATTATTTTATGCTGCAATAAAAATAGATTTATCTTCTCTCTTGAAATTTCTCTTTTTTAGCCGTGTCTAGGTCATCTTGTGTACAATCTCCCCGGCTTGTCACTTGAAGTATCCTGACTGTTATTTTTCTTCTCATTCTTTTTTCCTTGTTTTTGTTGTTTCTCTATTTGTTCTTATGTTGCCATTGATGTTACTGGCTGCTGTAATTAGTTTTCCCTTGTTCTTTGTAATGTATTTATGGGGTCCTTGAATTCTTGCATTTATGCAATCGTCAATGCTGGCGAGTTGTAATCCTTTTTCTTTTGACACAAATAATCTTTTTATGTCATTTCTTGTGCGTAAGGCCTCGTACATGGTCATCAATTTCCTTATTTTTTGTTCCGGTTAGTTGAGTTCCTCACTGGTCGATTTTAGCAATAGTCCAGAGTACCTTACACGGTGTTTATTCTTTAGGTGAGATTTTGCTGCAGAGAAGTTTCTTTTTTCTTTTGATGTACTATTTTCTTACTTTTTCTTTCATCTCTGATTGTTTGGTGGTGTCCTCTTCGAATATACCAAAGTAATCATAATTTTCATTTTCTCCAAGTGTTCTGATGTTTTTCTGATTTGGTTGTTCTATTCCTTCTGTGACGGCAAATTGACTAAAATCCCCAAACGGGACTTTATTTTTGCACGTGTGAAGACGAGGCAGGTTGGCACTCGATCCCTTATAGAATAAGTCCTCGTTCAGAGTTTTTTCTCAGGCATATAAGAACTGGCATATTATGTGGGGGATCACTTTATGTCCAGACTGACCGCCGCTGGCAAGGGGTTCCAAATTTCACACTATACACACACCCACCAAGGCCACTAAACTTCCTCCCCTAGAACAACGGAAGATATGAACCTATGCGTTTAGTCGTAATAATATTATATTGTAGTAGTCGGCAACTCCGGTTTCCCGTGTGATATTTTAAAGAAATTTATAGGACAATTCTCAGCAAGATAACATAAGGCGAATAGAAGCTGAAAAGGAAATGTGACACAACAAATTCGTAGCAGAACTGCAAAGAACAACTTAGACCACGTGGTAACATCAAAATACATGAATCTTTTACTACAATTATATACACCTTCAAAGTGTCAAAATATATAATAATTGAACAGTCCATGAACATAAATGTCTTTCTTCTTTTCTGTTCTTTCGTGTTTCTCCAAATTGAGAGAGAGAGAGAGAGAGTGGTATATAAAATTTGGGTATAAGGAGAAATAATCCCAAAGTTACTTATCTTATTTTTCGACGGGGTTCCACTGGAGAATCTTTCTTCTTTTACGGGCTAATAGACTTTATGCTATTTTTAACACTGGCTTGAAGAACTTGGGTCCCTCGTGTCCGCAGATATTTTTTTGTCTTCTTCACCCGGAGTACTTGGCTTTTGGTTCTGTCTCCTACGAACCCTGCCAAACAACTGACTTTTTCTTTTCTATTTCCGCTGACGGGAGGGAGTCCCCACTTCCGTTTTAGGGTCCCTGCCAATCGTTTGGCTTCTACCTCCCCCCACCCCTGGTCAGGCGATTTTGTTAGGGCTACTAGATGTCACCCAAGTCAGGTTACTGAGTACAGACAGGTTGCCCCAATTTACCATCATGCCCTAACGGTCATTCTCTGAGGGCTTGTTACTGTTAATTCAAACGAGAGGATAGCAGTCATCCCACTTCCATCATCTCAGTGGGATATCACGTGACACTTCTGATAATTTTCTTTTTGGCAAATATTTTGACATCATCCATATACATAACGTGGTTTATCTCTTCTCACGATCCCTTAGATTTGTAGCCCTCTGTGTATCCCCAAAGTATGTAATTATGTCGTATCGTGCTGCGTGCTGCGTGCAATCTTGAACAAGTCCTGGCGGCAACACCCCACAAGACACCAACTGTACGGCTACCTGCCCCCTATCACGAAAACTATTCAAGTTAGGCGAACCAGACATGCAGGACACTGCTGGAGAAGCAGGGACGAACTCATAAGTGATGTACTCTTATGGACCCCCACACATGGCCGTGCAAAAGCAGGACGGCCAGCACGAACATACATTCAGCAGCTATGTGAGGATACGGGATGTTGTCCAGAAGACCTGCCTGGGGCGATGAACGATAGGGAGGAGTGGCGAGAGAGGGTCAGGGATATCCGTGCTACCAGGGCGACATGATGATGATGATGATTGCTATAACAAATAATAGGGGTGAGAGTGAGTATCTCTCGAAGATACCTCTTTGGTTACCTTCCGCAAGAGTTTATCCTGCTGCTGTTACTTCCCACATCCCAATTTTTTCATGGCTTTCGTCATGAAGTATGTGACTTTGTCGGATATTTTTCACTTTTTTGGACATCGTATTATCCAAGTTTGCGGCACCATATATTGGACAATTTGTAGTCTAGCTTTACCATGGTCACACTTTTCTGCCTTATTTTAACATCAACGAAGACATGCTGATCTATATATAGTTGACCCTATGTTCCCCTTATTTCCTTCGACATACGTTGTGTTCTTCCGGAAATAGCCCACGACATATAAACGAGAAATATACCTCTTTTCTCATCAGCGTGGTTAGAATTTTCCACGTCATAAGTAGACACGTTATCAGTCTATAGTTACTGGGGATTATTTATTTATGTGGGCCATTCTGGATCAGAGTAGTTTTCCGCTTCGTATATCCGTTCGAGTATGCTTGCTTCTTTTAGGTTTTTACTCAGTTGCAGAGACAATCTGTCGTGGATAGATATGAATCATTTTTAACCAGAATCCTTGTATGCTATCATGGCCTGGGGTTTTCAGTTTCATACTTACTTGAGTGATGCTCTTAGCTAGTCCGAGTTTATATCGACCGGGGAGTCTTCTTCAAATCATAGCCATTATTTTTTCATGTTATTCATTCATTTGTCCTTTCTGTTATTTTCTGTCTGTTCTCATATTTTTTCTGATGAATTGTTTTATTTCCTTTGCATCTTCTAGTTCATTTGTCTTCATTTTTCCACCGACTTATTAATAGAATTTTCTTTCGTTACTTTGTAAGGTTGTTTTGATTGCCTTACTTAATTCTATTTCAATATCTTTTGAATCTCTTAACAGACAAAAAGAGAACAACCAATTATCAAATTTATGATTACATCCTGATAGAACAAAAAATATTCGTTGCTAATATCTAATTGGTTGGACACTGCTAAAGATGAATGACTTCAGGTGAAAAAAAATATTATTCATGGACACAACGTAAAGATTAGGAGAAAAATACTACTGGAACTTCTGGACAATCCTTAACAAAAATAATACATCTTATGAATAAAATCAGACCCAAAATTTACGAAGCTACTTTATTCAAAAATAGAAAATCTTTCAAGTAATTTCTCATAAAGATTTCTTAATTTTTTCTTCACATGTAAAATGGTAAAGAACAAGAAAGAATCCATAAATGTGTTTGTTTCCTAAAAGGCTTCATTTAAAAATCTTACAAAGGAAACCATGCAAAAATAACATTTACCTGATGTTTTTCAAAAATCTCTTTTTTTTTTTCATCTTTTAAAGAAACGGTTTTTATTATGCTAAAAAGTTTAGGGATTCTTTTTTTTTGCCACAAATTTTAGAGCCAAACAATGTAAAGCATTATTCCAGGTATTTTTCGCTGAATTTCCTTTTTCTTTTTATGTTCACGAGGAATTTAGATTCTCAGTGCTATTTCTGAAAATAAAATATTAAAAAAAAATGGAGAACCAGATTGGAATTTAATGCTTAAAGGACTAAAAATTGTAATTATCAAGATATGGTTTAGAAATTGTATAATGGAATTTTATCAAGAATATTTACCTGCAAAAAAATAAATAAAAAAATATAATCACTTTTGGTTGTATCAACGTATATCAAAATAAAAATATATTTCTTAAAATATATATTTTTAAAAACCTTTTTATTATTCGAAAGACTTTTATATTTTCAAACTTTGTGAAAAAAGTATAAATATTTTCATTAGAATAACAGATTTAATCATATATTCTTTAATTCCCTCATGCATCGATAAGACGTATTGATAACTTTATATAATCTTACCTTTATTCAGTACACAATAATATGATACAATATGTATGTATGTATGTATTTAGTTAAAAGTATATATCTTAAACAATTGTATTTACACGTCTCTGTCTCTGTCTGTCTGTCTCTCTCTCTCTCGTTCTATTTAGAGATATGTTTTAAGTTCTCCAACATAAAGTATTTAATATTTTATCATTTGAGACCTCAACCCTTTTACTGAAACATCTTCCAATTTTCAAATCTCCCATTGTCGTATTCTACTCTAAAGCCTTTAAATCACAATAAAATGTTATTAGAATCAATGCAAATCTTATGAACTAGTATTAAAGCAATGGGAGTATATTTTCCGAATAAAATCAGTAAATTTCCGCTCTTATTCTTATTTTTGTTGTCTTTTTTCTATATTGTACATTATCTATATCAACAGCTATAACATCTGTATTTGAATTGTCAGGATCAAAATAGAATTATTCATAATTAATTTCAATCAAATCTAAGCCAGAATCATGTACAATTTCTTCTTGAACCTGCTAATATTATTTACCTCTACAAGTCTCCATGGTAATAATCTGAATGGAAAATAGAGCAAAACCCATTGACTTTGGTGTGAAAATATATGAAATTATTCTGCAGAATTCTTCAGCAAATGAACAATAAGAGTCAGGAGACAAAATTTAATGTGTAATTCTACAATAGTTGCAATGAAACAGAACTAAGAATGCAATTATAGTTGCTATGGCACAGCACTAAGGGTTAAACTATAGTTGCAATGTCACAAAAGTTGAACTTCAGTTATAGTTGCAATACCACAATGCTATGGATTAAATTATAACTGCAATGGTACAGAACTAGAAACTCAATTAGAGTTGCAATGGAACAGTAATAGGGATTAAACTATTGTTACAATGTCACAGAACTATGAACTGGCATAATGGTTATTATCATAGGAAATGATCAATATTCAACCAATATTATAATATCAAACCAATATTCAAATCTTAAACAAGGCCTGTAAGAATATTTCTTGGTATAAGCCATAAACAGTTTCCTGCCTGAAATATATAGCAAATTTAAATTACATTCTGGGAGAAATAAATCTTCTAATTACTAAAGAAGACCAGACTATTGTCAACCATTTAATCTGAAGTTTGTCTGTCAGAAAGATTTATTGTCTGCCAGAAAGATATATTGCAAGGATTGTCTGTTAATGCTGAAAATTGGATAAATAACTGGGGATCAGATACCACCGAATTTGTAAGTTTGCCAGTTTTATTCTTTGTGTTTCCATTTAATATGTCAAACCTTTTAACTAGGTTATCTGTATTTTACATTCTGCAAATTACTATGGGTAAATAGTAACGCTGATGATGCTCTTTACTTATGATATGGTAACTGGTCAAGAAGTCAAATTCAACAAATTTTACCCCACTTAAAAATTGACCTTGTGTCACATACGGCTCATGGTGGAAGAGTTGAGTAAATACAAACAAGTCAGTTAATAAAGTAGTTTTTAAGTATTTTCAGTTGTAGCAATGTTAAAATATTGTTAACTAGTTTATTATCAGTGATGTTCATTAATATTATTATATTATTCTGTGGAATTAATAGAATCTTTTATAGTAATCTGGAGTAAATCAATTTTTGTGGATTAGTTTTTTAATTACCTCTCGAGCTTCTGATGCCTGTAATATTTTTGTTTGTAATGTAGAACTTGCCGATGCTTCAGTGACAGCACTTAAAATCTTTCAATCTATAAACTAACTTGACTATAAGTGCTCTTTTTTAAAAAAACTTTTCTTGATGTTATATGATTTTTTAGGCCCTTTCATTGCCAAATAAAACTCATAAAGGTTTGCAACTATATTCAAGTTCCTAATGTTATACTGCATGCAGATGCAGCTGAATATAATGCAGTATTTCATTTGCTGCATTAAATTTTCCACCCACTGAAAAATTGCACAAAAGAAATTTCTTGTTACTTTCATTGTAAATTCAACTGTTTTTGTGAATTGTTCTTTACTGAAAAATGCAATACTAAGAGCAGGCAAAAACTGATTTGTTTTTCTTGTTTAATGGCATATCAATTTCTTATGGGCTACTTAATGCTGAATGGCATATAATGGTTAGAGTTTTAGCCAATGGTCCAGGAGACCAGGGTTCAATCCCAAGTCGAGTCATACCAAATATTCAAAAATGGTACTTGATGCCACCTTGCTTAACACTCAGCATTATAAAGTATGTACCAAGGGTAAAGTGGAGCAATCCAGGGAATGGAGCAGCGCCCTCCCTTACACATTGGTGTAGTAGCTATTGTAAAAGGATCCTATGGGTGGCCCTTGTCTATGTTCACCAACTTTACGTAACTTTATGCTAAAATTAAATTCATTTGTGAATATTTGATTGACAGGTTGTTAAGCATACAGAAATACAATCTCTTTTATAAAATATGATTTATTCCAAGCTATGGCAGTGTGGCTATTACAATATGGATGCACCACCTAGACCCTATCAAAATGCTTGGAGAAAAACCCAGTATAGAACCATACAAGAATGCTATATGATGCTTTTGAGCAATGCCTTCAAGCAGCATCACACAAAACAGCAGTTATATGGCCACTTACCTCCCATCTCACTAACAATCCCAGTAAAATGATTATAATTAAGTTGGGCACTGTTGGGGAAGGAAAAATAAACTCATGTCATTTTCTTATGGACTATTACACATAGACACAAGTGCTGGTTAACCAACAGAAATTTACATTTATCAGCTTTCTATAGACTAGATGCAGTCTTGAGGATCTGCCAGAAGCAATTACCTATAGGAACAGATGGTGAGAGAGAGTCAAAGGACTCTGTGCTATCATAACAACTTGATGATGATGATGATGATGATTCAAATGTTCCAAGGCATTTATTTAATTGAACACACAGTTTCTAGTATTCCTACCTAATGCCAGTGATTTTTAAGCAGTTATATGGTTTTAAGTAACAAATAATAATCATGAAAATCCAGAGAAAAAAATTATAGCTTCAAGTAACAATTCTTAAGACAAATAATTTTCACACATTTGTATGGCATCAAGTATTCCTGTTGAATACTACTCATTTTCAAATTGATCAATTAGATGAAACCCTCACAGGTACTCCCACTCCTGGTCAGAGTGGATCTGTTACAGCTATGGAAGGGTACTCCTAACTCTTCAGAGCCCATAAACTAGAGCCTCACTACTGGATACAGATTAATATATACCAATGACACCCTTTTTTTGGCGGGGGATGCATAACCCTCTTTAGAGGATGCTGTAAGTATATTCTATGCTCAACTAATTGTGGTGCATTCAATAAGTTTCCAGACTTTTTTGAACAGGCATTTAAAATTATCATAGACTCTTGAAAATTCAGTATATTATTGCTATATATCAATTTTTATGATTACAGCTTCAAATGAACAGCTACAGCAGGAATTGGAATACACCCTACTAAAGCCTGGTTGTCACAGCTGGTGAATTTCAAAAATGAAATCTGGACATGAGGGCACTTTAGAAGAATGATATGCAATACAATTCTGTTTTAAACTTGGAAAAAATGCCACAGTAATATATGGAATGCTTGCATGAATCGAACATTAGTTTTTGAGTGGCATAAGAGATTCAACGAAGGCAGGGAGTCTGTGAGGGATGATGAGAGGTGTGGGAGGAGTAAGGAAGTCAGTAAACAAGAGTTGATTGGCCAAAGAGTTAGGCTTAGGGTTACTATGTTGAGGGTTTAAGGAGTTCAGGAAGAGATTCCGTCAGAAGAGGCCAGCACTCTTCAAATCGGGTCAGTGGCATTTCTACCAGGACAATGCACCAGTCCACAACTCCATCCTTGTCACAGACTATTTGACCAAGATGGGTATCAAGACAGTTCCTCAGCCTCCCTATTGTCCAGACCTTGCTCCCAGTGACTTTTGATTATTCCCTAAGCTCAGAGGCTGTCATTATGAGAGAATTGAGGAGATGAAAGAGGCTGTGATGAAGGTGATTGACACGCTCACACAAGAAGACTTCCATGGGGCCTTCCATGTGTGTACTATCAATAAAAGTGCCCATACGGAAAATGTCTGGAAACTTATTTAATGATCCTCGATTGTACCAACTAAAAATTGGAAAATATATCTGTGAAAACTCCAATAGCTACAATATCTTACAGAGTATGATAATACTATAACAATTATTAGGTAATTGTATTTTATATTTTTCACAAGGCAATAAATAGAAGGGAATAATTAGTCCAGAAAATATCCCAATCATGGTTTATTGTTAATTGTAATTAAAAGAGGGAATGGATGAATTTTTGATAAGTTTGGACATCTCTTCTAATTTAGAAGTTAGCTATTGATATACACATACTGCAAAGAACTTTGGTGTGAGATACATAACATCGATGTGGTATACATCCTTGATGATGCATCACAAAATGTCCTCAGGGGTTTCGGTCTTTTAACATCAGACCCCTTTTACTTTGCTGACCTCATCTGGGTTGATCTTGCCCCAGTATGCATACCACAAACCTGCTACACCTACTACCATTTTGCACTTTGAAAAAAAAAAACACAGCAACACCGGAACTATTTGATGGCAACTGCCCATCATAGCAACCAATCAGGAACAGCTGTTGATATATCAGCCTGGATATAAGACGAGTAGTAATAATTCCCAGTTTCTCCTGAAAGGATCAAATAAAAGGCAAAAATATCAATAGCATTAATTGGCTATATTTATAAACAATATATAACAATTTACCTGCTTATGCGCATGCAAGAAGTGACACAAAGCTGGGTTTAACTTCAAAGTTTTCCTTCTCTTAGACCAAGGTTAATGAGCAATTCTGTCTTAATATTTACTTATAGCTGAAGAAAGAATAGATGAATGCATACCTTTCCTTTAAATATTAGCATTATGTGAAATGTAAACAGTCTTCTCCTGGATTTAAACTTCAGTCATTATGTCCATTTCCTACAATGATAACAATTAAACCATGATTGCCTCCAGATAAACAATATAAGTTATTAATTAATTTTCCTATAATTGTCTTTTTAATTGGAATCATTTTGAGATGAGGCTTCTTAATCTGAGAATTAATTTTTCTTATTTATTGCGGACTTTTTGTCCTCATCTTGGTAGTTTTTTTTTGTGTTGTTTCTTCTTTTACTACGTTTCGGCCAAATTTCACCTCTGGCCTTCTTCAGATGATTTACTACAACCTCATCATTCCTATCCGAGGTCACGGTAAATCACCTGAAGAAGGCCAGAGTTGAAATTTGGCCGAAACATAGTGAAAGAAGAAACAACACAAACAAAAACTACCAAGATGAGGACAAAAAGTCTGCAATAAAAAAATTAATTCTCTAATTTTCCTATTTCTTATTATATCAATTCTTGGAGTCCTCTCTACCACTACAACATAAATAATAAAAGAAAATGTATTAAATGATATATACCTTATCATTCTTAAGATCTACAGAGGAGGGATTTATGCCAAATCAAATAAATTTATCCAGAAAAGTATATTTGAATCATAGCTACTGATGATATTGTTGAAATTATTGAAAATGCTCAAACCATTAAAAAAAAAACTCCTGATTTTAATGAATATTGCTTTTTGGATTTTTTATTTAAATGAGACTTACTTAAGGATTTGGTGTCTAAATGTTTAAGAAAACATGGTTAGATAGATATTGAATTTATATTTACTCAGCAAGCAGACATTCTTTGATCTCAGCAAATTATAACAGGAATCCTTGGAAGTTTCCTTCATCATCCTTCCTAAAAAAGAAAATTCTCATGTTTTTCATTGTTCTAAGGTTTCTTTTAGAATTTATGTTTTCTTCGATTCCATTATGAACACTAAAATCATTTCTTCGTTTTTCCATTCACCTTGGTTAAGTTAACATCCAACCACTTCACGCAAATATCTCATGTAATTGCTTATTCTTTACCACAAAATGTAGATCTTCCTTAGATTTTCTATATTTTCTTGAGCATCTTTCTTTCTTTATTCCTACTAAATCCACTGTTCAGCTCTGTTATCAGGTCTTAGAATTCACTGACTACATCTGATGATTAAAATATAGTTTGGGAGATCTGGGGTGTGTGGAGCACTCCTTCATTGTGATTGCACTGCAGTTTTCAGGGAAATAGACTTTTATAGGGTAGAGTTGCAAGCCTTGCACTCCTTGGTTTGAATTTGGTTTTCTCTTTCTCTTAGATTGGTTGCCTTACTAAGGCTTAAGAGCCCATTCTGTTCAACTGTTTACCCAAAGCAAGATGAAGAAGAGGAAATTGTGCTTTTATTAGGGCATTAGCAAAAAGGTGAAAAACAACAGATTTGTTTAGGATTTTATCTTCGCTCGACAAGTCCATTTCTTAAGATTATACCTTTATGCCATATGTGTCTGACTTTACCTTCCTGATTAGAAGCAAAATCCTATCTAGAGAAAGCGGTTTATAGCATCAATTAAATTTCCACACAACATAAGGCAAAAAAACTTCTAAACATCATTTATATATATTTAAAGATATATATACATAGACATATATATATGTATATATGTGTGTACATACATACATATATATATATACATATATATATATATATATATATATATATATATATATATATGCATGTGTATGGGTTTGTGTCCATGTGTTTGTTAGTGAAGGCTCCTTTATATATATCTTAAGATATGTATATGTGTAGATGTTTGTGTATGTGTGTATGTGTCTGAATGTCTCTGTGTGCATATTTTTATAGGGATATGTGTGTATATGTGTGATTGGGTTTGTTTGTATATGTGTATATTTCTGTGTGTATCATTTTATATATTCAAAGATAAATATCTCTGTGTGTGTGTGTATGTGCGTGTATGCATGAATGTGTGTGCATCGGTGTGTCTCTATTTACATTACTTTACACATATTCAAAGACATATGTGTGTGTGTGTGTGTGTGTGTGTGTGTGTGTGTGTGTGTGTGTGTGTGTGTGTGTGCAGGCATATGTAAAGATATATATGTATAGATGTGTGGGAAGAGTTCGTTTGCTCTTTTGTATATATGTATATGAGTGAGTGTGTGCATCCTTGTGTATATTTCTGCTTGTAATACTTTATTCATATTTAGATATAAATACATATGTATATGTGTGTGTTTGCATGCATGTTCGTGTACCTGCATGTGTGTGATCCTCTACATAAATTTCAAGATATGTGTGTATGCATGTGTGTGTATGTGGGCATGTGTTGCATATGAGTGATACTTTACACACACACACACACACACACACAAATGTGTGTGTGTCCATATGTGTGTTTGTGCATGTCTGCATCATTTTCCCGCTAAACCAGATGTACGGAGTAGAAGTTTGTTTTACAAGCTCTCTATAGAGCAATCACGCACACACACACACACACACAAGCACAAACACATATCAGTACAGTAATATATCCATGAACAAAGATATATCTCGTTGCATGAAAATCTGACAGTTACAGAATATATGTTCACGTTTATCACTATACTCATGCAAGGATGTTTTTGAAAGTGAATATGTATGTATTTTCTCATTACTTTTTCTATCTATTCAACTTGTATGTGAATTTTATGGAGCTCAGTTTCAAATTTCAACAAAAAAATGACTGAACACTTGTAGCTTGAGGAAGTAAGTTGTAGTGAGTCCAATTAAGCAATATTGTTCTTTGACATCATGTATTCTCAAGACTTTGCCAAAATCACTTCATGTCTGTGATTACCAATTACCAACAGGTCAACATCTCCAATACTTGCCACATACTAATGATAGGTTCACTTTGATAGATATTTTTTATATATTACTTGTTTTAATTTTTAGCTTTTATTTCTTTACTCTTTCTCTCCTGCTCTTTTTATTTCTTATTTTCTATATTTGTTTGCTGTCCTTTTTGGTTCCTTGGCTTAACTTGTTTGCAAGTTGAATTCTTTTACGTCTTTCTTTCTTTCTTTCTTTCTTTCAGCATTTTTATTTCTTTCTTTTTCTAATTTGTTCTTTTCCAGTTCTCATTCATTCTTTGTCTTTCTTTCTTTGCAAGTATATTTCTCCTGTGTGTTTTCTTTTTCTTTCTTTCTTTCTTTCTTTCTTTCTTCACTTTTCACTTTTTCCTTGCGTACATTTTGGTTATTTTTATTTCTTATCTTTCTATTCTTTCAAAGATAATTCTTTATTCCTTTCTTTTTTTTTTTTTATTTCTTAACTTTCCTCTTTCATTTTCTGACTTTTTCCTTATTTTTTCTAGTTCTTTTTGTTTACCTTTTCTTTCCTTCTAAGCAAACCATTTCTACCTTTTTCTTTTTCCTTCCTTTACTGGTCCAGTATTTTGAATCTTTTATTTTTCACTACTTTCCATCTTAATCAATATTTCATATTCTGAGTTCTTCCTTTTTTACTGTATGACTTGAATTACATTCTTTCTTTCATCCTTTTAACTTCCTTCTTTTCAGTTTTTCTCTTTCTTTTTCACAGCTTTTTTTGTCCATTAATTGAGTAATTATTTTCTTCTTTTTTTAAAATCTTTCTTTCTTCTATATATTCTTCAACTGTTTTTCTTACATGTCATTTCTTTGAATTTTTCCTCTTTTAATATCTAGATTTTTGGTCAATTTTCATTTCTTATTTACAGAGAAAAATGATTAAGTCTTACAACTTCATTATATTTTTAAAAACCCATATCTAACATAAGACTTTTATAAAAAAAAACTGAAAAAACAAATTCAATCATCATTTCTGATATCAGAAGTCCCCACCCATATTCCTATATGAATCATGGTGCCTGACAAAGCCTTTTATGCATGCCCACCACAAACTGAATTATTGTCTTCATTTAATTTATTTTTATACTACCATTGATGACCTTAAATTTTTCATGTTACAATTACATATTTCTTAACCCACAAACTTTAATTCATGTTTTTCCACAGTACTTAACTTAAATTCCCAAATAAATTTAATTCATTATGGTCAAAACTTTTAATCTCAAATTTATTACCTTATTGGGTATGAATAGCAAATTACAATAAATTTTGCATCTAGTATTTTTATTTTCATTGTTTTTGAAAATATATTTAATTTTGTACCTTTATGTGTTATTTATTAAAAAGTAAGCTCTTTTTCAGAAAAAGGCAATAAAATTATGAGTTAACCCTGAACCTACCATTCCAGAGTACCAACCCCCCCACCAACCAACCATCCAAGGCTCCTGAAAGAAAAATAGCAGAAAATGTCAAATGCTGTAATCTGGTAATTAAAAGTCTGATTGCTTTTATTGTTGTTAAGCAATAGCTATATAGAAATAAGGATTCTTGTGTGAGTATTCTGGCCACCCAGGTATATGTACTTCTAAGTATTTGCATAAGTTCCAGCCATTCATGCATCAAGGGTTAATAGTCATCATTAGAATATCTTTCATGAGAAATATTTTGTTTTTAGTTTATACTCGGTGTATTCAATAAGGTTCCAGACTTTTTTTGTACAGGCATTTAAAATTGTTGTAGACTCTTGAAAATTCACTATGTTATTGCTATACATCTTATGAGATGACTGACCTGTGTTTATGATTTCAGGTTCCAATGAACAGCTACAGCAGCAACTGGAATACACCCTACTAAAGCCTGATTATCCCAGCTAGTGAATTTCAAAAATGCAATCTGGACGTGACGACACTTTAGAAGAATGATAATCAATAAAATTCTGTTTTAAACTTGGAAAAAATGATGCCACAAAAACGTGTGGAATGCTTCAGACTGTTTTTAGGGCATCTTGCATGAATCAAGCATCAACTTTTGCATGGCATAAGAGATTCAACGAAGGCAGGGAGTCTGTAGGGGATGATGGGAGGAGTAAGGAAGTCAATATACCAGAGTTGATTGACCAAAGGGCTAGGGTTAGGGTTACTATGTTTTAAGGGAGTTCAGGAAGAGATTCCTAGGGAAGGGGCCAGCATTATTCAAATCGGGTCAGTGGCATTTCTACCAGGACAATGCACCAGTCCATAACTCTATCCTTGTCACAGACTATTTGACTAAGATGGGCATCAAGACAGTTCCTCAGCCTCCCTATAGTCCAGACCTTGCTCCCTGTGACTTTTGCTTATTCCCTAAGCTCAGAAGCTGTCGTTATGAGACAATTGAGGAGATGAAAGAGGCTGTGATGAAAGTAATTGACATGCGCACACATGAGGACTTCCATGGGGCCTTCCAGAAGTTGTTGGAACGGTACAACAAGTGCATTGCAGCCGGAGGAGATGACTTGGAAAGGGACTAGAGTTTCATGTGTGTACTATCAATAAAAGTGCCCATACAAAAAAAGTCTGGAAACTTATTTAATGATCCTCGTAATTAATTTTATTTATAAACTGCATGTCGTATTCCGTATATTATACACCATTTATTTATAAACGGCTTGTTATATATAGCATTATATCCACTATTTATTTATAAACTGCATGTTATATCTGGCTTAATATCCATAATAAAATCAAACTATTGTCACGTGATAGCTCACGGAGACGAAGAGGTAAGACTGATACTCTTCTCCCGTGTTGAATTAGCACTATCTAGCAGTCAAAAAGTAACCGTTAAGAGAGAATGTGGGTCACAGAGGGGATAAACAGATGTTGGTACTTAGTGACCTCAGGTCGCCGGACATCGGAAGGGGAAAGAGAGAGAAGCCAAGTGATTGGCTGGGACCCCAAAACGGAAGTGGGGCTCCCTTCCCCTCAGCGGAAGTAAATAGGAAGAAATTTAGTTTTTGAGCAAGGCTCGTGGCAGGCGAACCATAGCTATTTTACTCCGGGCTGAAGACAAAAGATTAACTGAGACACAAAGGACTCCAAATCCTTCAAGCCAATATAAAAAACAGAACAAAGTCTATTGGCCCGTGAAAGAAGAAAATTCTCCAGTGGAACCCCGTCGAAAATAAGATAAGTAACTTTGGGGACATTTTTCCTTTATACTCAAATTTCGTTTACCTCTCTCTCTCTCTCTCAATTCGAAGAAGGACAAAAGTCAGAAAAGACATTTATATTCGTGGACTGTCCAATTATATGTCTTGACACTCTGAACGTGTATATATAAGTAGTAAAGGATTTTATGTATTTTCATTTTACCATGTGGTCTGTGTTGTTACTTCATGCTTTCTTTCCAGCTTCTATTCGCCTTATGTTATCTTGCTTAGAATTGTCCAATTAATTCCTAAAGTATCACACGGGAAACCGGAGTTGCCGACTACTACAATATTAATATTATTACAACTAAAACCTATAGGCTCATTATCTTCCATTGTCTCGGGGAAGGAAGAAAGCGGCCTGGTGGGTGTGTGATAGTGTGAAATTTGGAACCCCTTGCCAGCGGCGGTCAGTCTGGTCCTAAATTATTCCCTCACGTAATATGCCAGTTCTTATATGCCTGAGAGAAAAACTCTGAACCGGACTTATTCTGTAGGGGATCAAGTGCCAACCTGCCCCGTCTTCACACGTGCGAAAATAAAGTCCCGTTTTGGGATTTTAGATGATTTCGCGTCACACTATCAACTAGTCTTGATTTTATCATTAATAATATAAGCAATTTCTCTTTCTCATTAATTTATTTTGAGGAATTATCTTGAATAGGAATTAAACATAATCATGTATATATCTTTTGATATAACGTCCAAACATAAATTTAACTAAAAAGTATTTGATGGTAGTCATGAAAGTCATGACAGAAAATTATTGGATATTTCTGTGTCTATGAACATTAAAAGCTAAACAATTATTTAACTTTTGTCATAAATATTTCTTGCTCAATTTTAGGTGCACACTTTTATTACCTAAACATCCTGTTTATTATCATACATTGCATTTCATCACCATCAAGTCACACTGCTTGTCCAGATTTCCCTGATCACTCTCCCCATCCATCCTTTTTTCTATTGCTCCCAACAGGTTTTCCAAACTACATCCTGTGTCTCCAAAGAGTTGAGGTATGCCAAGTTCTTGTTAATCAACTAACACTGGTTTGTCTTTGTGCAGGGGTCCATTGAAGAATATGTCTTATGTGTTCATCCTTGCTTCTCCAGCAGTGTCTTGTATGTGTTGTTTGTCTTACTTGGGTGAATTTAGAGATGAGACTTAAGTGGCCATACAGCTGTTATTCTATGGGGTTGGTCAACAGCAAGGTTCATATAATTCAGTCAGGAAACTTCTGCTAATCATCTATAAGGGTGGCATCTATTGATGAGATAAAAAAAGCAGCCAATGAAAGCTTACCTCATGGGATTTAGTTTCTATAAAATTCTTATTAATTTCATAATATTACTTTAAAACTAATTTTTATATTGAAAGAATTATTATGTTAAATTTCACTAAATACTGAATATAGTTATGTTCTGTTTTCTTTTAAAATTCCAGTAAAGAGTTCACTGCGGACCATTACTTATTTCAAGAGTCAAATGTGAAAATAAATTTGAATTTTAAAATAAACAATGGTTCATTGTCTTTATACCAAAAGAAATCCTGTTTAAATATTTTTAAAAAAATGGATGCATATGATGCTTATGAACATGTATATTTTTCAAACTTATCTTTGTTTCTTATCTTTCTGAGTAAAATAGACAAGAGGGAATATTTTCATTTTACTTAAATTTATTTAAGAAATTCTTTAAAATTAAAATTTCACACCTTTTCAAACTTGTTTAAAACAGCTGAGAAAACCATTCCAACAATACAAAATGTAGAGACATTGACTAAACTAAATTGAAGTTGACACTTGAGAAAAAGATTGTCATGTATTCATTTACTTTCCAATTAAACATTCAAAAATACTGATATTTGCTTGATCAGTATTTAACTGACTACAATATTGTGAGAAATAGGCTTCTACTTCAGTTACTAAGCAGATCTCTTGAATCTACTATACATATTTTCGTTTTGTAAATTTGAAATCTGATAGATAGATGGATGAAGGGATGCATACTCCCCTTCCCTAAAAAGGGGGGCCTCGGATTAGCCAAAAACTACCGAGGCATAACACTTACATCCATAGCTGCCAAAATCTACAATGCCCTACTACGAAACCGAATAGAACCCAAAATCGACATCATACTTAGAAAAAACCAAAATGGCTTCTGAAGAAATAGATCCATGACCTCACAAATATTAACCATCCGCAGAATCCTTGAAGGTGTACGGGCAAAAAACCTACAAGCGACATTAATATTTGTCGACTTTACCAAGGCTTTCGACTCCATTCACAGAGGAAAGATGGAACAAATCCTACTAGCGTACGGCATACCTAAAGAAACCGTAGCGGCAATAACGATTCTCTATAGAAACACTAAAGTAAAAATACGATCACCGGATGGAGACACAGAATACTTTGACATTGTAGCAGGAGTACTACAAGGGGACACGCTGGCCCCGTACCTCTTTATCATTTGTCTCGACTACGTACTTAGAACATCGATTGACAAAATCAAAGAGAATGGCTTCGAACTGACGAAGAAAAGAAGCAAAAGATACCCCGCAACAACAATTACCGACGCCAACTACGCCGATGACATAGCGATACTGGCAAATACACCTGACCAAGCCGAAACTCTTCTGCATAGTTTGGAACGAGCAGCAGCAAGCATAGGCCTCTATGTTAATGCACACAAAACGGAATATATGTGCTATAACCAAACGGGGGACATCTCCACTCTAGAAGGAACCCCACTTAAACTAGTAGACAAATTCACGTACCTAGGAAGCAGCGTCGAATCAACCGAAAAGGACATCAAAACGAGGCTAACGAAAGCATGGACAGCTATCAATAGGCTATCGATTATATGGAAATCAGACCTAACCGATAAAATGAAACGCAGCTTCTTCCAGGCAGCGGTCACATCGATACTGCTATATGGATGCACTACATGGACGCTAACAAAACGGCTGGAGAAGAAACTGGATGGCAATTACACAAGAATGCTGCGTGCAATCCTGAACAAGTCCTGGCAGCAGCACCCCACAAGACACCAACTGTACGGCCACCTGCCCCCTATCACGAAAACTATTCAAGTTAGGCGAACCAGACATGCAGGACACTGCTGGAGAAGCAGAGATGAACTCATAAGAGATGTACTCTTATGGATCCCCACACATGGCCGCGCAAAAGCAGGACGACCAGCTCGAACGTACATTCAGCAGCTATGTGAGGATACAGGCTGTTGCCCTGAAGACCTACCTAGGGCGATGAACGATAGGGAGCAGTGGCGAGAGAGGGTCAGGGATATCCGTGCTACCAGCGCGATATGATGAGGATGATGAATTACCTTGGAAAGAACTCTGGCTCTTATTATATATGTCCTTTTTTAGACTAAAAATAAGGGTATCATAATCAGTACTATTCATTTGCTTCTGATTCCTAAATTATTTTTGAATATTGATACAATAATTAAAACCAACCTTTTAACAAAAGACTGGTTTCATTGTTGCTTAATCTCATACCATATTTACCAACCCCTCCACTCGGGCAGGATATGACACAAAGTCAATTTTTTAAGCAGAGTTTAACAGGTTTGGATTCAGAGTTTTCCTTTTCCTAGACTAGTTGCCTTACTAAGGCTGAAGAACCTAGAACCTAGTCTGCCCAACTATTTTACCCATAGCTGGAGGGAGAATGATTGGATTCATACCTTTCCCAAGGATATTAGTGCCATGTGAAATGCAATCAGTCTAGTCCAGGATTTGAACTCGTGTCACCATGTCCATTTCCTACGACGATAACCATTACACTATGGGCACCTCCACAAATCTTAATCTCATACCAACCAATTCTTAATATACTCACTTTCATGTATTTGTATAGAATCTGTGGCAAAGAGGTCAGCTGTATTATCTTCAAGGAAGCTACTATTTTTGATAGTTTTAAGTAACATATTTCTAATGTATACAAACAGTGCAGAGTATGGATTTTAACCAGCATACTTGTTTCTGAAAAGGATGCATTGGACATCCACAGTAGACTCTACAATTCAAGCAGATCACAGAATCAGAATAAAGGAAAGTGGAAAACTGGACAAATTCCTGAACCTTGTGAAAGAATTTTAAAAAGTTATAGAACATGAAAATGACAATAATACCAATCATATTTGGAGCACTTGGAACTATGCTAAAAAAATCTGGTGAAGACACTGGGGAAACAGGAAATACAAGAAATTAAAACTTTCCAGATTATAGTCCGATTGAAATTAGTGATAATACTTAGAAAGCTAAGTTGACTTGATGGCACTTGGTGCTCAGTGGAAACCACCTGTTAAAGCAGGTCGAAAAAAATCTGACAAGGAGTAAATGAGCATAATGATGATAATAATCAACCACCTGATGAATATGGACGACATCAGACAGAGTACCAAAAATTTAAAAGAATTTGAAACCCTAATACAGGCAGTGAGGATTCACAGTGATGATATAAGGATGGAATTTGACTTAAGGAAATGTATTATGCTAATAAAAAAAAGTGGAACATAGTAAATGACAGAAGAAATTGAACAACCAGATCAAGAAAAATCAGAACGCTTATAAAAAAGGTAACTTACAAATACTTGAGAATATTGGAAGCAGACAGCATCAAACAAGCAGAAAAAAAAGAAAAAGTTAAATACCTCAGAAGAACAAGAAAACTACTCAAAACCTAACTATATAGCAGAAATCTCATCAAAAGGATAAACACCTGGGCTGTTCCCCTAAGATACTCCCAACCATTCTTAAAATGAAAGGGGGAAGAACTTCAACAAATCAACCAGAGAACAAGAATACCTAAGGCCTTACATTCCAGAGATAACATAGACAGACTATATGTGTCAAGAAAAGAAGGAGGAAGAGGACTCACCAGCATTGAAGACAGTATTGATGCATCAATAAAACATCTTGAAGACTACATGGAAAAGAGCAAAAAAAGGCTGATTAAAGTGACCAGAAACAACACAGACAACACAAAGATCAACAGACCAATAATAACTAGAAAATGAAAATAGAAGAAAAGGAATTGTATGGACATTCCAAGTGACAAACAAGCAAAATATCATGCAAGAAAATTTGGACATGATTAAGAAATGGAAACCTTAAGAGAGAAACTGAATCTCTTCTAATAGCAGCATGAAACAATATCATAAGGAGCAGCAATGTTAAAGCAAAGATAGACAAGACTCAACAAAATAGTTAATGTAGGTTTTGTGGTGATAGAACTGAAACAATCAATCATATAATAAATGAATGCAATAAGTTAGGGGTTAAAGAGTATAGGACAAGACATGATTGTTTGGAGAAGGCAATTCACTGGGATTTGTGCAAAGAATTTAAATTTGACCATACAAACAAGTGATATATGCACAACCTAGAATCTTTCATGGAGAATGAGATGCAGAAAATTCTCCGGGATTTTGAGATACAAATGTACAACCTAATCTTGCCTTGATGACCAGATCTGGTGATAGTCAACAAAAAAAGAGAACCTGCCAAATAATGGACTTTGCCATCTCAGCAGACTACAGAGTGAAAATAAAAAAAAAACAAAAAGAGAGATAAGTACGTAGCTAGAGAAATTAAAAAGTTATGGAAGATGAAGGTGACAGTGATTCCAATTGTGGTGGCTGCTCTTGGGACAACCCTCAAAGGATTGGTAAATGGACGGGAACACTTGGAAATAAGAGAACTAGTTGACACTAGAATACTGAAAAGAGTCCAAGAGACTTGAGGAGACTCAAACTCCAGTAAGAAACCATTTGCTAATACTTGTGGGAAAACCTCTCAAAGGAGTATAAAATAATAATAATAATAATAATAATAGAAGCAAAACTAGATGGCAGAATTTTTTGGACTTTAACATCTGGACTAAGTTCTACATCCAAGAAAGAAAACCAGATATGATAATTTTACAAAAGAAAGATAAAACCTTCCAGATCTTGGATCTGTTTGTGTGAGTGGACAACAAATACAAAATCTAACGATACAAAGTAAAAACCAGGGAAACAGAAAGAAAACCAAATAACTGCATGTAATAGGAACAAAACAGTATTAAAATAAGACTAAATGGTTGAACAATATGAAGCCTACATTAGAGGAAACAGAAGATGAACCAGAATCATAAATACATCTTGTATCCTCAGGGAATCCCTAAAAATACTGCAAATTGGAAGATGCCCAGGTAGTTTTTGGTTCAAATGATTTATGTTGACTCACAATAGATTAACTGAAATTTTATGAAAATGCCAACGAGATTTAAATATTACTGAATGTGTTGTATAGTCACCACCATGACCAACTATACAAACACATAATACATATACATCTACATATGCATGCAGAATCATAACGATGACACAATAAAGATGTGCGACACAGTTCTTAGAAAAATATACCTCTCACTTTATTTGAAAGGGTTGTGTGTGAGAGGGGGTTGGAGACCGAACAGAACTGCAACATATTGACCCCCACTCTGGTGGCCATCAGTGTTTCTTTCCTGTTCCCCTGGGCTGCTCAACCGGGGACCTGGGGGCCCAACCTCTCTGGGACATGTTCTTATTTCTAACTCGTCTGATCCCCAACTGCTCAATCAGGGGCCTGGGGGCCCACTCTGCTGGGTGCTGGCTTTCTCTACCGCATCTTATCTCCAACTGGTCTGGTCTCCAAACTAACTGACTTCCTGTCTTCATCGAGTTATATAATAGTTCAACACCCCCTTCTTCTTGTGGGCGTCACAATTGCACTCATTCAACCCATCCACGGTCAAGGTTATAATTCTGATATTCCTTGACCGGATGCACCTGTTATTTACATAAGTGCATTTGCTATTTTGACAGCCCGGCCAGGTCATAGGTCAATATACAACAAATGGATGACAAAGAGAGAAAAAATGATAATGATTAGAACTTCAGAGGAACAAAAAACAACTGGAGAGATATCAAAGTATAAACACCTGAGCAGTCCCTCTTAAAATGGTCAAAAGAGAAACTCAGACAAATTAACCAAAAGACAAAGAAAGTGATGACCTTGTAAAGGCTGTAAACCCCAGAGATGGTATAGAAAAACTATTGGAGTTCAGAAAAGAAGCAAGAAGTGAATTCATCATCATTAAGATTTGCATAGACATAACTATTTAAGAAGTCAATACACAAAAACAAGGAAAGGCTAATAATAACATCCAGTAAGAGCAATGATAACATAAGGTCAAATAGAGAAACAACTAAAACTAGGAAACAGAAATGGGAAGAAAAACAATTATTTGTATACTTTAAGCAACAAACTAGAAAAATTGTTGACAAGATGACCTGGAAAGAAAAGGAAACCTGAAAAGAGAAACTGAATCCCTTTTAATTGCAGCAAAAAATAATTAGAACCAATTATGTCACAGTGAAAATTGATAATACACAACAGAATAGAGTAGGTTGTGTGGTAACAGAAAAGAAATTTAATCATATGATATGCAAGTTTGGCAAAGTAGTATAACTGGAGTACAAGACTAGACATGACTTGAGAGGAACTGTGCAAATGATTAAAATTTGACCATATTACCAAATAGTAAATGCACAAAGTTCATACCTTTCCCAAGAGTACTTGCCCGTAAGTGAATGTAATAGCGCGACTGGAGTACGAACTCGCTTACTACGATTCTGCAGCCCATCGCTTTAACCATTACACCACGAGGACCTTGGCCCAGCGGTTAGAGTGTTTGCCAATGGCCCGGGAGACCTGGGTTCAATCCCAGGTCGAGTCATACCAAAGAATTTAAAAAACTTGATACCACCTTGCTTAACACTCAGCATTATAAGGTACGGTTCAAGGGTAAAGTGGAGCAATCCAGGGAATGGAGTAGCGCCCTCCCCTACACCTTGGTGTAGTAGCTATCGAAAAGGGAGCCTTCGGGTCACCCTCGACTATGGTCGCTAACTTAACTTTAAATGCACAAACCAGAATCTATCCTAGAAAATGAGAGGCATAAAATTCTCTGGGATTTTTAGATAAAACTGGATCACCTAATCTCAACCAGATGACCGAACCTTGTGATAGTCAACAAAAAAGAGAACCTGTTGAATTGAGGACTTTGCAGTACTGGTGGACTATGTGGTAAAAATAAAAGAAAGTGAAAAGAGAAATAAGTACCGAGACCTTGCCAGAGAGCTGAAAAAACTATGGAACATGAAAGCAATGATGATTCTAATTGTAATTGGTGTGCTTTGAACAGACCATCAAGACTTGGTAAAGGGAGTGGAAGACTTAGAATCAAAAAAATGGAGATCATTCAGACTACAGCCATATAACGATTGGTCAGAATTCGGCAAAGATCACTAGAGACTTGTAGGGATTTGCTGTCACTCAAACTCCAGTGAAAGACCATCAGCAAGGACTGGTCTGAAAAACTCTCAATGAATAAAATAAGGATAATAGAAACAAAACTAGATGGTAGAAATTCTTGGATTTCAACATCCGAACTGAGTTCTTTATTCAGGTAAGAAAACCAGACATGATAATTGTAAAGAAGAAAAATAAAATCTGCCAGATCTTGGATCTGTCCAGAATGTGACTGATAGAAAAAGAAAAATTAGAAAAATAGCCAGAAAAGTAGCAATCAAAATATAAGAAATTTGTGTCGTATCTATTAAAGTACCAAAATAAGAGAAAAACTGGACACTGTAGTAATTTAAAAACGAGTCAAGACTGTCTAGACTCAGGATTGCAAGGGCCTCAGAGGTTACAAAGAAAAATGCTGAAGATTTTGAGAGACTTGCTGTGATTTAATCTTTAGCAATAACTACCAAACATCTGGTGTGAACATATTTGAAATATAACAATAACAATGAAAATAATGATTTTCATCAAAGTAAAATTTTTGTGACCCATCAAAAATCAATAATATATTTATTTCTCTCAACTTATTTTTCTAAGTGAAATTCAGTCTGCTTACGGCTAACAGACTTGTCAATTGGCCAGACAGATTAGTTCTCACATTCTTTCTTTCATTTTCTTGAGTATTTTTCTTTCTCTTTCTTTCATTATTTTTCATTTTTTTTATTTTTATTTATTTTTTACACATATCTTTTTTATGTCTTTCATTTCTTTTGAATTTCTTTCATTCATCTCTTTTCTATTTTTTATTTTATTGTTTTCCTTTTCTTTTCCTTATATTCTTCTTTCTTTCTTCATTTTTTCTTTCTAATTCAAATCATTTTTTGTTTTGTATTTTTCCTTTCCATCGTTTAAATTCCTATTTCATTCGCTTTCTTAGTTATTCCTATTTTCTAATATGCAGCATATTTCTTTCAACGTTACTTACGTTTAACTCTTAAACTTGAAATTTTTCTTTCATGACTTTTTTTTAAATTTCTTTCATTCATCTTTCTGTTCCATGTATTTTAGTCTTTATTTTTGGTTCTCTTTCTTTCTTTCTTTCTTTTTTTCTTTCTTTCTTTCTTCACTATTTTAGTTTATTTCTTTCTCTTTCTTTTATTCTTTTTTTGAGTTCCTTCTTTCTTTCTTTCTTTCTTTCTTTCTTTCTTCACTATTTTAATTTTTTCTTTCTCTTTGTTTTATTCTTTTTTGATTTCTTTCTTTCTTTCTTTCTTTCTTTCTTTCTTTCTTTCTTTCTTTCTTCACTATTTTAATTTTTTCTTTCTCTTTGTTTAATTCTTTTTTTGATTTCCTTCTTTCTTTCTTTCTTTCTTTCTTTCTTTCTTCACTATTTTAATTTTTTCTTTCTCTTTATTTAATTCTTTTTTTGATTTCTTTCTTTCTTTTTTTCTTTTGTAAATGCAGTTTATTTCTTACTTTTTGTCTATATTTCCTTTTATATAGAAAAGTTTTTTTATTTTTTGTTTTAATTTCTTTCTTATTCTCATTTAACTTTACTTTCCAGTTTAAGTTTCCTTTCTTTCTTTCTTTCATTTTCTTTAGTTCTTTCTTAGTTTCTATGTTTTTCACTCTTTTTCTTATACACAACTTATTTCTTTAATAATTGCTTACTTTTTTGTTTGACTCTTCTTTTGGCCTTTAAAAACCTTCTATCATTTTTTTTTTCTTTTTTAAACACATTTCATTTTTCTTTCTACTTTAGTTGTATCATTGTTACTTTGTGTCGGGCCTCTTTCCTAGTCTTTTCTTCTTTCTTTCTTTCTTTCTTTTCCTCAATAAAAGTCTGTCAGTCAATGTGAGCTGTAATTGTATTATCTGCAGACAATGGTCCTCTCAGACAATGAGTTACTGATGTATCAAGCCGTGCATGCTCCGTGTGTATGTGTGAGGGGGTGATGGCCATTTTGTTCCTGACTGCTTCCTCAAAGATTAATGCTTCTGTTATCCATCACAAACTGAGGTGCAGACTGTCAAAGAGAGATCTTCAGCAAAGTGTAATTCTTAATCATTACTGCCACAACCATAGGGATGCGCTTCTATCAGCTAATGAGCTTGAGCAACAAGCAAAAAGCAGACAACCATTACAAATAATTGAATAAGTCAGCTAAATCAGGAGAAATACCTGTGTTGTTGAAGATTATGGAGGCAGAATAATGGTCAACAATAAATCAACAAGGTAACTTAATTTCTTTGAGGAATAAATGGAATAGAAATATTTTCTTCTTTTCAAAAAAAAAAAACACATAAAAATAAAAAGAGTAGGGGGAAAAACCCATGCACATAAAATAGCAATTTGCCCTGTAAAGTAATTTTTATGACCAGAAGCAATTTTTTTTTCCAAAACTGTATTTATTTATTTTCTTCCATCTTCATGAGAAGCAAAATACTGAGTGTCAAACAAATGTTGTTTCTCTTTGGAGGAACGAAAGGAAAATTAACGCAGCAAACAGGTTATTATAAACAAGATAGAGATCATTGTAAGTCAATGAATTTTGGGGAGGAAATTAATTTAAAAATTTTTGCCAACTAATTTGTTTTGTATTATTACTTCATCCTATAGTAAACGTCAAAATAGATAACGTTCTGTCCTTCTTGCGAGAGACGGTTGTACGAAAAAATATGACAAATTAAAACTGATTAATCATGTGCAAACAAATGAAATCTTGCTTATAGAAAATTTTACCTACTAAGTATTCGTTCAGAAATCTTTGGTTGAATGCATATACATATTGACAGAATTTGGCATTAAATAACCTACAAAGGTTGATACGCCATAAAACCCAAACAACCAACCAACCTTCGTATTGTTCTTTTTTTTCTTCTCCACCTCACCCTCCCTTTTCTTGCTGGATAGCTTTCATAAAAGCAAGTTTACTCTTAAACTCAATCCTTCTCCATTTTCTTTTCAGTTTTATCTTTTAATATTCTAGGAAAGTTACATACATTGAGATTTTTATTATAATAAACTAAGTCAGTAGATGAATTTTAAACAGAGATGATAAAATAAGACTGAGAGCCAAAAGCAAGAAATAATTTAATAGACAAGATTTTTAACTCTGCTTAGAATTTTTAGGCCTTGTTTAATGTAGCACACAAACTTCAGATTGCTTATGGTATGGGAGCTTTTAATAAAAAAACTAAAAACAAAGTCTACTATCTAATTATATAATTCTGGTAATACAAAAAGATGTTCTCTTTCTCAGTTGTAAAAGCAAACATGGCACATTAGATTCAAGGCACCAAGTCTGCACCTGATTATCCAAGTGGATAAAAGTATTTGTGAAGGCATAGTTAGTGACACCGCAGTTATAGGTCCAAAACCTGGTGCAAAACATTACACTCTGATTAAGTCAAGAGAGACTATAATTTAATCATATCCTCTTTGGTGGAGAATGGCATCCATTAATGAACGGATTTATGTATACACTGGCAACATTAAACTTTACCTGTGACTTGTATCATGTAGGCATCAGATTACTAAACTCCAAGCTCATTAGTTCAAGGAAGGAATGCTGCAACAGACACACTTTGTTTATTTTTTGCTATATCCTACCCAAAGACCAGAGGTGGAATTCCCATGATCTAGTGACTCTTATGCTGGCCCGAAGCATCATAGTAACCAAGTTCAAACTCTAGTCACTCTATTATGTTCAATTTCAGACTAAAGCCCTTGGGAAAGGCATGAGCCCCCTTATTCCCCAGCTATGATTTTAATATTACCAGTCCAGTCCTTTTGTAAAGATGGATTTAGCATTAAATAACCCACAAAGGTTGATATGACATTAAACAAAAGGAACCAAAACAAACCCAATAAAAACCACAATACAGCTGATAGAGATGATTAGAAACCATGCTCAAAAGCAAGGAAATCAATGAGACAGTCAAATGTTATCAAGAGAGCAAAGAAAGAATGATTTGATGGGAGTTATCCTCTACAAATGAATGTTAGAATGGGAATAATCTACCCTTGTGGTTAGAATAAAGGTTTTGAAAAGAGGTATATTTAGCATAATGGCTATTATCCTTGGAAATGGAATTAGTGAACCAAGTTCAAATCTTGGATGAAGCTGCTTACATCTCCCTTCACACTAATTCCCTTGAAAAAGGCATGAATCTATCTGCTCTTTCTACAGTTATAGGTAAATAGTAGGGTAGATTGGTTTATCTAACCTTTGTTAAACAACCAGTTTAGAAGGTAAACTAGCTTTATTTCTCTTAAAAATAGACCTTATGTCACATTCTGCCCATAGCAGAGCTGTTGGGTAAAAACTTAGAATAAAGGTTTTGATTTGGAAGAAGGTTTATAGTTTTAAAAAGTATTGCCCATCCTAAGATATAGATCATTACTTGTCTTCTGTCTGTTACTAACTGACTGGCTGAACCTTTTCAGATGTCCCCAACTCTTATGTGGGATTGTTTCTAATACTTATTGTGAGAGTTCACATGATTGACTCTTTGTTGTTGGTCACAAAGTCGGGCACCAGATACACTGGTATAGGAAGGTAGCCACTGCATTAGAGGAGTCAAATATGAGAACACTAGTCCAAATAAGTAAGTATAACAGTTTTGTTTTGAAATTTCCAGTAGGCTAGTAACAATGCCATGTATCTGAAGAAGTCTGAGAGGTACAAAGACAAAAACATTATACAATTATCAGTCAGATAAGAGAACACTTGTCCAAGTATATCAGTGTATAATAAAATATTAACGTTTTCATGAATATCCCAGACACACATTTTACAATTACTATTACCTTTTTAGGGAGTTGCTCATAGCATAACAGTTGTCATCATAGGAAATGAACTTGGTAATGCAAGTTTAAATCCTGGATAAGGCTGTTTGTATTTCTCTTCATTCTAATATCTTTGGGAAATATATAAATCTGACTATTCTCCCTCCCACTATAGGTAAATAGTAGGATATACTGACAAGGATAACTTTTTGGAGGGGCTGAGTAAATGCAGACAAGAAAAACTACTAAATAAGCATCCGATGTTATATTCCCATGTAGACATGGAATGAATCGGCTTCTTTTATGCCACTTGGAACTTGGTAAAATATCTAAAAGTAAAAAGAGTAAAATTACATTTTTCTTTCCTTCTGCTGTTAGAAAAGGATCAAATAATTCCTGTTCGGAACAAGCCTAATCATTGCTAATTTTAGAAATCTATAGTAAGTAGTGCCTTGGGGAGGTAATAGTTTTTTTTTTCTTTTTCATAAAAATAGATCTGCTCAATCATTCCTTTGATATTTAGCCCTGTTTTTCATTTAAGACCATATATAGTGTTTTTGCTATGTGAATAATTGACTAATTTTCAAAGACAAGTTTGTTTTTAATATCACCTGAAAGCATTAAAAAAAAGTTCTAACAGCATGGAGAAAAACAGTTCTTAATTTTTATTTGTCTTATTATTTACTTGCAAAATACAGTAGAAAGCCAGCACATTATCATATCTAGTAATTCGGAGGGATTAAATATCATAAATTGTTTCATCATTTGGTCGAAATGGTATGAAGCCATTCAAATTATCATACACCTAAGTTATGTACAAGAATGTAACTTCGGATCAATATACACATAAGTGAATTCCTCTCGAGTATTGTGAATTCAACAGTTTCTACAATTGAACAAATGGCTTGGGCTAATTGAGTTAACACAGTTTACTTTTCACAGCTAACCTGTGGCTGCTGTCATTGATCTCACAAATTGATCAGACACATGGAAATTGATTATAAAAGACTGACTTGAGATCAAAGCTTAATGGAAGCTAGATCAAAGGAAAAATACTTTTTTTGCATCTTTTTCCTCAACATTTATTTACTAATTTTCTCATATAGAGTCCCATCTGTTTATTTATTCAATCAAAGTTTGTTTTGAACTCATGCAAAGAAGTGCACACTTTTCCATTGTTGTTTATTTTACATTATGGCGTCCATTAATCTCGAAAAACAATGAATTTCCTCCAAGAAAATCTTGTTTCCTTTGAGAGTGCCAGTTTGTGAAAGTTTGTATGGGAGACAAGTAGTTGTCCATGCAGTAGGTCTCCCTTCTCCATCTCACCGTTATTGTCCTAAAGAAAGGTAAGTGTTGATACAACTTTGTACTAGTATCTTTGCAGGAGTTGTGAGAACAAATTTGATGATTCTATTGGACTGCATTATATGTAAATTAGCAAAGTAGAATATTGTCAATAGCCTGAGTTGGCAACCAGTTGAGGAGAAGAACAAATCTGAATTTAAAACTCCATTGGCTTATGGTCATACCTGTGCAGAAAGAAAGTTTTGGAAGTAGAACCTGAAAACACGTCTGCAACTGGAATTCATTTGTATTAAATATATTGTTAATAAAAGTATAGCTTAAATTAATTGGCATTAAAAGTATAGCATAAATTAATTGGCATTAAAAGTATAGCTTAAATTAATTGGCATTAAAAGTATAGCTTACATTAATTGTCAGTAAAAGTATAGCTTAAATTAATTGGCATTAAAAGTATAGCTTAAATTTATTGGTATTGAAAGAATAGCTTAAATTAATTGGCATTAAAAGTATAGCATAAATTAATTGGCATTAAAAGTATAGCTTAAATTAATTGGCATTAAAAGTATAGCTTAAATTAATTGTCAGTAAAAGTATAGCTTAAATTAATTGGCATTAAAAGTATAGCTTAAATTTATTGGTATTGAAAGAATAGCTTAAATTAATTGGCATTAAAAGTATAGCTTAAATTAATTGGCATTAAAAGTATAGCTTAAATTAATTGGCATTAAAAGTATAGCTTAAATTTATTGGTATTGAAAGTATAGCTTAAATTAATTGGCATTAAAAGTATAGCTTAAATTAATTGGCATTAAAAGTATAGCTTAAATTTATTGGTATTGAAAGTATAGCTTAAATTTATTGGTATTGAAAGTATAGCTTAAATTAATTGGCATTAAAAGTATAGCTTAAATTTATTGGTATTGAAAGTATAGCTTAAATTAATTGGCATTAAAAGTATAGCTTAAATTAATTGGCATTAAAAGTATAGCTTAAATTAATTGGCATTAAAAGTATAGCTTAAATTTATTGGTATTGAAAGTATAGCTTAAATTTATTGGTATTGAAAGTATAGCTTAAATTAATTGGCATTAAAAGTATAGCTTAAATTAATTGGCATTAAAAGTATAGCTTAAATTAATTGGCATTAAAAGTATAGCTTAAATTAATTGGCATTAAAAGTATAGCTTAAATTAATTGGCATTAAAAGTATAGCTTAAATTAATTGGCATTAAAAGTATAGCTTAAATTTATTGGTATTGAAAGTATAGCTTAAATTTATTGGTATTGAAAGTATAGCTTAAATTAATTGGCATTAAAAGTATAGCTTAAATTTATTGGCATTAAAAGTATAGCTTAAATTAATTGGCATTAAAAGTATAGCTTAAATTTATTGGTATTGAAAGTATAGCTTAAATTTATTGGTATTGAAAGTATAGCTTAAATTAATTGGCATTAAAAGTATAGCTTAAATTTATTGGCATTAAAAGTATAGCTTAAATTAATTGGCATTAAAAGTATAGCTTAAATTTATTGGTATTGAAAGTATAGCTTAAATTTATTGGTATTGAAAGTATAGCTTAAATTAATTGGCATTAAAAGTATAGCTTAAATTAATTGGCATTAAAAGTATAGCTTAAATTAATTGGCATTAAAAGTATAGCTTAAATTTATTGGTATTGAAAGTATAGCTTAAATTAATTGGCATTAAAAGTATAGCTTAAATTTATTGGTATTGAAAGTATAGCTTAAATTAATTGGCATTAAAAGTATAGCTTAAATTAATTGGCATTAAAAGTATAGCTTAAATTAATTGGCATTAAAAGTATAGCTTAAAATTCAAAACTGTAAGCAGTGTATAAAGAACAAAGGCTTATGATATGATATAGAGTTATATCATAAATGATATATACTGATAGGCTATTCTGAGTGGTAAAGAATAGACAATACATTAAGTAGGTATAAGAGAAAAGCAGGTTTAGTCATACGGGTGTACAAATATAATAAGTAGATTAGTAGTATCATTACTATCCTAGCAAGGGTAGCATTAAGTTCAAGCAATGGTTGATCACATGCATCCTGAACAAAAGTCCTATATTGAATGTCCTTCACTTAAAGTCCTGCACAGAGTAATCAGTGTGTACTTAAATAATTGTTAGTACTTCAACTATTGTTGGGGTATGGGGAAGATGGGTCATTCTATTATAATCATATAGTTAACCTGTATTTTTACAGTCAATAATTAATATAACATATTGTTTGTTGTTCTATTTCTTTTCCCATCCTGAATCAAAATATCTGAATAGAAAACAGGATCTTTTCATTTTGTTATTTATTCTTTTCAGATAAAGCTATAGCCATGTTAGTACTACTGAATGGTTGCACCTCTTGAACTCTGACAAAACACTTGGAATAAAAACTAAATTGGAACTACACAAAGATGCAACACATGCTTTGAACAAATCCTGGAAGCTACCTCCTACAAAACTGCAGGCATACGGCCATTTACTTTCCATCTGAAAAAACATCCAAGAAAGGTGAGCAAGGCATGGTGGGCACTTCAACGACGTTCTCTAACAGAGGGGCATACCTGTTTTGCTCGACCAGCAAAAACTTGCATTCATCAGCTCTGTGGAGATATGCTAAGCTATTCCTAGTAAGTTTTATATGGAATGCATACCAGATTATGCATAGCTTAATACTTTCCAGAAAATTTAAATATCTATTTTAGGCAAATATCACATTTTGAATCTGTTAATCTACCAGTAATACACAAAGGCAGCACTAGAGTTTAAATGATTTAGATAAATCTTTAAACATTCTTTGTAAATGATTTATCCATCAAAAATAAAATTTAGATAAGGATTAAATGAGTTTATTATAACAATAATCAAATATTGTTACAAAATCTTCACTAGTAATTAAAACATTCTTTGCAAATTCTTTTATATCAGATAATTTGTAATTTAAGTTTTTGAAAATATGACCATCAACAAATACCATCACCAAGAAATATCACCACAAAAAGTATTGTTCTCAAATTCTTGCTCTAAAGACATATTTTATCAAAAACCAAAGATGCCTCATATGAAACGGCAACAGGGATTTTTTTTATCAAGACATCATTGATTGCATAGTTTGTATCAGTTTGCATTTATCATCAAAATATCTTGCTCGATTTACTTAGATAGTTTGTAAGATGGGAGCTAAGTGGCCGTACAGCTGCAGTTTTGTAGGATGCTGCTTTGGAGATTTGATTAAAACAGCAAGCAGTATCATTGTGCAGTTCCTAATTATCTTTTTCTCCAAGTGTTTCATTAGAGTTCAAGAAGTGCAACCATGCAGTATAACTGACAAAGAAACCACCTAATGTAATGTTAAGATGATGTTAAACCAATCTCCCAGA
The DNA here is from genome assembly GCA_963585895.1 of Sepioteuthis lessoniana. NCBI lineage: Eukaryota > Metazoa > Mollusca > Cephalopoda > Myopsida > Loliginidae > Sepioteuthis > Sepioteuthis lessoniana. The sequence goes on from OY757916.1 coordinate 90,304,931, forward strand.
GAGACACAAACTGGACACTCTCATACAAACAGAAAGAATCTTCATCCAAGACACTGGGATGGAATTAAGATAGGATTAAAAAATGTGTACTGCTTGTCATGAATGTGGGAAAAAATGAAATAACAGAAGGAATAAAATTAACCAATTAAGTTCAAGTGGTGCAACCATTCATTAGTACTGATACAGTTACTGCCGGGAAGAATTCCCATTTATAGCTCTATAAAAAAGTTTCTGCTTAGTTTACTCTTTTGCAATTCCCATTTTCGACAACATGGCCTGAAAGATGATATATTGGAGATAACTAAGAGAGGCTAATGTGTGTCCTTCCTAAATAGAAGCATCAGTATCATCTTGGACAGTTGTCATAATAATAATAAAATATTTATGGGTAAACCAGTTCTTTGTATATTTGACCTAATGGCATTGAGTCAACCTGAAGAAATTTCTCTATTTACATCAACTTTACCGATTGTAAGAAATGGTTTCATCCTTTGGTGAAATCAAGAACTACCTTCATTTTCTTGATCAAATATATATAAAAAATATTAGATATATCTTCAAAACAAGATCATCACTTGTAAAGCAAAATTTTTCCACTCACCTGTTGTTTTGCACTCTAACAATTTGATTAAAAACAAACATTTGATTAAAAACAAAAAGGTTGGCCTGCAAATTACACATATATACAAAAAAAAATCACAATTTGGCATCAACTAATCCACAAGGATTGATATGCCATAAAACAAAATGACAAAATATTCAACATCGGACCCAGTAGAAAATGTAAGCAGCACTTTGCCAAAATGCTAGCCTGCAACACAATTCTTGGAAATATAGACTTTTGGAGATTACATTGGTGTGATTTGAGTTAAATCAAGTCCCACTGAAATGCTTCTGAAATTTGAAGTACCTAAATAAATTCGAAATGGTAAAAGATTGGTTTATAACAGGAATGCCAAATATGTCAATCACAATCAACCAGTAGATCACAAAGGTAGTACAGATAGACTGTACGTCATTCGAAAAACAATTCTTTTTTTTTTATGTAAGCCTATCATCTATTACCTTTTGGGCGGGTGCCACTTGATTGACATACAAGGTGACCAGTATACTGTCACTTAGAATTTTGTCAGTTCACCACAAATAAAATTTGCAAGCTACTCCAAAACTACAATGAGTTAAGTGGTCTAGTTATCCTGCCAATTTATATCTGCTAAAGAAGATAAAACTTTTAAGTTAGCAAGACAAGACAATGCAATACAGTTTAACTCCATTTAATGCATTCAAGGATAAAGAAGGAACTATTGATATACTTAATTTTATTCATGCTGTAATACAAATTATGTGAACATCAATTGTATACATAAAGTATACTCAATACATATATAAATAAATATAAAATGAAATGCAGTTTCTTCCAGGCAGTGGTCGTATCAATACTGCTGTATGGATGCACTGCTTGGACGCTAACTAAATGGCTGGAGATAAAGCTAGACGGCAATTACACAAGAATGTTGCGAGCAATATTGAACAAGTCCTGGCGGCAACACCCCACAAGGCACCAACTATACGGCCACCTGCCTCCCATCATAAAAACTATCCAAGTTAGACGAACCAGACATGCAGGACACTACTGGAGAAGCAGGGATGAGCTCATAAGTGATGTACTCCTATGGACCCCCACATATGGCCGAGCAAAAGCAGGACAACCAGCTCAAACATACATACAGCAGCTATGTGAGTATACAGGATGTAGCCCTGAAGACCTGCCAGAGGCGATAAACAATAGGGAGCAGTGGCGAGAGAGGGTTAGGGATATCCGTGCTAGCGGCATGACACGATGATGATGATGGTGATGAATATTTTTAAGAGCAGTAGATCATCTTGATGTGGTAATTTTAAAAGTAGCTCTCTCGCCAAAAAATGTGTGGGCACCCCTGGTTTATAAGTTCAACCCAGAGAACATAACATCAATATTGCATTTTCAGCAACATGTGTATCAAAGCGAGAATCTTTCTGACTTCTTATAAATGCTGTAACGATGAAGTCATCAAATAAAATCTTTATCCTTAAGAGATGCAAATTTTTTTGTAACTTTTCCTAATCAAGTTCCTATTCTTCTTAACTCCATTAAAAGTCATTATTTTTTACTGCAGGCACTGGAAGAAAAAGGTGTTACTGATAACCATTCATATATTTCTTATTTCTTATATCAACAAATTTTCCAAAATCTTCAGAAGTTTTCTTTTTTTTCCTGTAAAAGTAAAATAGAAGTTTAAAGACTTTCCTTTTTCTTCCACTTAAAATTTTTGAAGCAATTTCTTCCATTTTTACTTTTTATTTACCTATTTTGTTCTTTTCTTTTACTTTACTTTTAACATTTTTGCTCCTTCTTTAGTCTGTTTCTTCTTTTTTTGCCTTTTTTTTTGTTTTTGTTTCATAGTTGCTTTCTTTCTTGTTCCTATTTCTTCATTTTTCTTTCACTAACTTATTATGATTTGACTGTTTTTTCTTTCTTTTTGTCTAATTCTTTTTTATTTTCAATTTCAATTGTTTTTCTTTTCCGCTTTTTCACTTTTCCTTTTATTTCTTTTTTGATTTAAACTAAGAATATATGCCCAATTTTTTAAATAGATTTATTTTTAAACAAAACTAGTTCTTGCTTTAAATTCCCAAATTGAACTTAATGTCATTCACAATTATCTCACTCATTTATATCTTTCTTTTTGTCTTAATCATTTATTTCATAACATTTATGTTTTTCAAAAGCAGCTTCATGTTATGTCAAAGTAATATATATATATATATATATATATATATATATATATATATATGTATATTTGTGTGTGTGTGTGTGTGTGTGTGTGTGTGTGTGTGTGTGTGTGTGTGTGTGTGTGTAAACTCAAAGCAACTTCTATTTTTAATGTTCTCTAAAATTCATTGGTTATATTATTAAAACAATTCCCAGTACAAATTGCCTGTAAATGATAATTTTGTGTAATCTTCCTTTGTGCTGATCTTTTATTTCTCACCTTACCTGTATATTACTAAAACTTCCATTATGTTTCTATGTAACCCAGAAAAAATAATACATCATAGCAAGATTTTTATTCAAGCAATAGATATAAAATGCTCTAACTAAATATATTAATTTCCAGTCCAATTTGCAGCAGAATGGTAATTTTGTGAGATCTATATTTTTCCTAAATGTCAGTTATAAATCATCCAAATCCTTGATAGTATGGAGAAATTGTAATGAGAATGATTGATTCTTTTTAGATAAAAGTATCAATATTATAATGAACCAGAGTTAAAACTGTTCATCCAGTATATGTGGTGGTATCTGTAAGTCTTGCAAGACCACTTGTATCTGCTCCTTGATCTCAGCATAGGTAGTATGAATAAGTGGTAGTTGCCCAGATTGCAGCTCTCTCTTTTCATGACACTAATATTATCAAAGGGAAGTGTAAGATGCTAAGCAAATTGACACAAGTGTTGCCATGTTGTATACCATAATGAAGGAAGGAACAATATCACTTGTTTGTAAAAAAATATAACTCTTCTTTACTGCCATGGAAAGGTTGAAATGGCTGCATGTGAGAGACAGAGACAGAGACAAGCGATGTAGGACTGCCATGTTTGACACCATTGGGAGACAGACATACTCTGAGTCTTACTTCTTTGATGGGAGGTTTGATACAGAGCTGTTTCTCCACCTGATCTCTCTACTCACTGTCTGCTCTCAGAATGACTGATTGCCGGTCTCTCTTGTCATAATATTATTTTCTGAACGCTCACACATTTCCTTCCATTTCTCAATTCAAGTGATTCATTTTCACAGTCCCTTGTTTACACAGGTGCAATATCCTGTATACAAAATCCACAATAACCAGCTGCCAAAGGTTAATATGTAACTGCCAGAATGATGTTGAACACAATATTGGATGGTTTTAGGGACAAGAGCTCCTTGTTTTACCACTCCACTATGGCAAGTTAACCAACTATTCTAGCTGGTGATTAAAATTCATTTTTTTCTTTTCCTGGACTGGTTGCTCATTTTCGAGGCTAGATCACCCAGTTTATCTTGCTATTTACCCACATCTTGGGTGTGGTGGGGGTAACAGGAAGTGAAACACAAACAACCTTGTCCATGATAAGGAAACTCAGCTTGTTGAGACTAATTCTAATGACAATAATCATTACATCATTTCTGTGTCTGTGTATGTCTGTATGTGTGTGTGTATGCATGCATATGCATGTGTATGTATGTATGTATATGTGTGTGTGTGAGTGCATGCATGTATTAGAAAAACAAAATTTGGTGGGTTATCTATTCATTCAATGTTTTATCCATCTATAAGGTTGTTTAGAAAATACTGTTCAATTTAAGTATAAACCGTTTCATTTTAATAGTAGTCATATAAAAAATTCATATTCCTACTGATTAAAATGTTCCTTTTACTAATTTTTGATCTCTTCTTTCAGACTTTGATTTTGAAGGTTTCACATGAAAAAAGAAGTGATGTCTTTAATTTTTTGCATGAGTTCAAGTTCGGTCATAATTTGGTTTAATGTCAATGATCGGCCATATTTTATGAGGATGACTCTACAGAGGCTCACTGATTTGAGATATGAGACTTTGCCACTTCCAATGTATTCTTCTGATCTCTTACATACCAACTGCTATTTTTTCAAGCACCTGAACATGTTTTTACACCAAAAAACATTCTGTTGCAAAAAAGAAGCAGAAACTACATTTAAAGATTTTGTAACATCAAAACCTTTACAGCTTTATAGTACAAGTATAAATAACCTTGTTAATTGATGGCACACATGCATAGATTTTCAGAGATCATATTTTCACTGATTAAAACAGTGTTTAAATTCATTATTCTAGGAGTAAAAGTTTATTCAAAAATTGGATGTTATTTTCTGAACAACTGAATACAAATTTCATTAGATAATCATTAGAAAACCATTAAAATTTTTCAAAAAATATCAAATAGTTTAGATGATTGTCATGGTAACTTAACAACTGATGTTAATGGTTATGTGTCTTTAAAAACTAAGAAACAAAATCAGCTGAAATAATTCTCATGACCTTTAACGAGATGAAATTTGATGATTTGAAAGAATTTTTTTAAGTGTGTGAAATAATTTATTGTTAGAAATAGATTATGATTAAATAGTACATTATAATTAAAGAGTGTAGGCATTAAGCTTATACTAATCTATTCTATGTCTAGTGTTGTTTTAACATCAGCTTTATTAGAAAAGTTGATATATTAAAAAGTCTTGTTACAGTGAAATAATTGCTGAGTTGATAAGTTGTCATTGTTTGTTATGCTAATGAAGCAATATTTGAGACCTTTTTAGAATAAAAATGAAATCTTTTTCAAATTGATGGAATGGGGAGTCCCCATGGTGTAATGGCTAAAATGCTGAACTGTGGCCTCCAAGTGAGTTTGTACTTCAGTCATGTTATTACATTCCCTTTCAGACAAATACTCTTGGGAAAGGTAGGAAGCCCCTTATCCACCAAGCTATGTGTTAAATAGTACCACTAATATCCTTCTAGAAGGACAGCTTTGGCATTAAATAACCCTTATGCAGCCTGTCAAAGAAATCTTTTTATCACTATTCAACACACAGTCAACCAACCTAGCAGAACTCTTATAAGTAAAATCCAGCAAAATCAGTGACTTTAAAAAAACAGGACTATTCGATAAATTATTAAGATATATACAAAATAAAGAAATAAGAACACTGAGTGAGCATAAAATAACTTTAGAAAGGTTAATATGCCATAAAACATAATAACTATCAATTATGTTCATAGGTAAATTAGGCATCTGCTAAATTCAGCTAAGCAAGAATTGTCTTTTTTTGTGTGTCTGTTTAATGGCCTGAACTAGTATCTATTTTATATGCCTTACATCTAGCATTGTGTATAAAAGAAATAGCATATTTGAGAAATTTAAAGATATTTTCAATATATTTAACTTATCATATGAATATTGAGGGCTATATTGTGTATAGCATACATATTTTCATAACTACATCAGTTGAGAGAGATGAGTTTATTTTTTGATTTTGACAGACGTTTCCCTGAAAGTCTTAGACATTTTTTGATATTATGTTTGCTTTGTTTAGTTTAGTTTCTTTGTTTAATGGCATATCAACTTTCAAGGGTTATTTGATGTTAAAGCTATCCTTGTAGAAGAACAGTAGTGGTTCTATTTACTCAATAGCTAAGTTAGTATATTTGTATATAATGATTTGATGTTTAGGCATGCAATAATTCTATGATTCATGTCTATAGATTTTGGTTAATGAACTAAGTCTCCTGAGATTTAAGAAGAGTGCAACGTTTTTTCTAGAAGTGGGATTTGTATTTTAACAATGTTTCTTCTTATTTGATGAGTGGTGATACCAATTCCAGAAGTAATGGGTCACATTGGGATGTTGCATTTTAATTTTGACATTCAAAAAATTTTAAACTAATAGCTTTCCTAGATGTAGATGGTTTAATTTTTGCAGTTTTCCTTTCAAAAAAATTCTTTTTCAAATATAGTCAGAATATGCATATAAACAAATAAAAGATTAATTTAAACAAATGAATACTCCACAAACTTTTGGTTTTCTAATCCTATTTCCTCCATTTGTCATACATTTTATTCGATATATTTATTCATATGTGTAAGAAGACTATATAATTGTACCCCATGGAGAATGGGCATGTCTATTTGGTGGCTCATGAACTCTCACATGACAATCTATAAATCCATTTTAATCCACTTTTGCTTCTGCTCATAAACGGTAGAAAGGTGTCTCTTGCCATTGAACTGTTAAGTCAACATGACAATGATCATTTCACACTCCAACAATCTCAAATCACCCTTTTTCCATTTTTGTACTCCTTTCATATACTGCTGATTCATAAAAAAATATATGCATATGTTTATCTGTTGGGGCACGATCGTGTATTCTTTTCAATACTTCTTATAAGTATATTGTGTATGTATTAAATATTACTGCATGTGTAAATGAGCTGATCATTTCTTACTATTTATCGAGGGTTAGTATATAATGGACACATTAATGGTATTAATGGTTCTTGGTTAGTTGGGGGTTCACCTAAATATCTTCCCAAAATTCAGGTTTTCCTTCTCCTAGACTGGTTGCCTAACCTAGGCTAAAGAACCAACTATTTACCCATAGCTGGAGGGAAAGTAACTGGATTCATACCTTTACCAAGGATATTAGTGCTATGAGATATGTGATCAGCCTCATTCATGATTTGAACTCATATTGCCGTTTCTATTTCCTACAATGATCATAATTACGCCACGAGTATGTGTGCATGTCTCTGTGTGTATGTGTGTATTTGTCTGCTTCAGCTTTTTAAGTATGAGTGCATGCCTATACACATATCCACATGTAATTTTACATTCTTATATATATATATATATATATATGTATTTATATACACACACATCCCAGATCCAACTGTAAGCCTAGACATTTGTTTTTGCTTTTATTCAAACTCATTCAAAAGTTACACAGGTATATATACCACGTTTATACACAAACATATCTATAAATTAATAATACAAAAAAAGAATCAAACTTTCAATTCACTCAACAACTGTTTTGATATGCTATCAGCAAATCTTTGCAAGATAAGCAAACATAGATTTCTCTGACATTATCTGGTGACAGACAATTCTTTCAACTGTGCTTGGCAACTGGAATATATTTGTTTTTGCTTTTTTAAATAAAAAACACAACTTATTATCATGTTCTGTTATGTTCCTCAAAGGCATGAATCTACTTCTTCCTGCACACTATCAAATGGCCTGATATCTTGGAAAATATCAGTGTCAATGCAATATGATAATGATTTGTGCATTGTAATGCAGACGCACACACACACACACACATACATACATACATACATGTATGTATGTGGAGGGGTCGTATACATAAATATGTATAGATGTAATACCTTACCTACTATATATCTTACCAGCCTAAAATATGAGCTTTTTTTTTACTTTTTAGGCTGATAAACTTTACTCTACCTTGGTTTATACGCACACACATTCATATGCACCCACACATGTATATGTATATATATATATATATATATATAAATATGTGTGTGTGTGTGTGTGTGTGTGTGTGTGTGTGTGTGTATGTGTTCATGTACTTAAATCTATATAGATGTATGAACCTTTCCAGCTCTGAATTTTACCTGCCAGAAGTGTAGACACACACGCACACACACACACACACACACACATACAAACATACTCGTACACATATATATGCTCAAATATGCGATGTGTTATGCCCATATATATATATATATAAACATAGAGGGTGTGATGGGTCAATTCTCATCTAAATTCAGCAAAAAAGAAAATAACATTGACATCTCACTTTATCCGATACCAAAATTGCATAAAAGTATCTTTAAATACTACAAATTAGATTTATTCCACAAAATCATGATTGGCTCTCAACACATCCGCCAGATAACTTGGGAATCTCCTGCAGGCCTTTCTGACAGTTTCCCTATCTAAATTGGTAAATGTTGTCATTATCTTTGCCCTTAATTCCTCTTTAGTATTGCAAAGAGTATTGTTGGTCTCTAGCTCAACTGTACCCCACTCACAATAATCAAGGAGATGGCTATCTGGGAAGTCAGATTGCCAGATTTTTGGGGTGATGTAATTGCAGAAATTTTCTCACAGCCAACATTGGATACTGCTTGTTTGACATGACATAGTCCAGTTACCAGATGAAGGGTCTTCCAGCATCCACCCTCTTGATCAAGGGCAGCACTACCTTCTCCAGGAATTTGATTTAGGGTTCCATGCCGAGTTGGAGGCCAAATGACAGCATAACATCACTCTCACTTGTGATTACTCCAAACATCAAGATGTTGACAGACTTTTTGCTTTTCATCAATATGAATATGAATCTTTCCTTATATTGACACTTGCCCAATAGAATAGAATAGAATGTTTTAACATCTCTATCAATATACACTTGCAATTTTTCCTAGTTCATAAAAAAATGTTTTCACTTTTACAGTAATAAAAAAGTAGAATTGATGTCATGGAGATTACTTGGGGAATATTACAAGAATATTTTGACAAAGATAATCTGTTTAAAATTATATCATAAAGATACACTTTGTTAATCACTCATTATTTCTAAACCACTAAACCGTTATTGCATTAATATATAAATAAATTCTATAAGGATTAGAAAAGCAAACCTGATATGATAGGGACTAACTGTAAAAGATTCCGAGAATATACAGTGAGGGATGATAAAAAGTTGAAGAGTGTTTGAATTCCTATCATCAAGATACTTCCATAGAAATGTTAACATGTTTTGGAATCACCAAGTATTTTAAATACACACATTATTCCAAACATTTACTTATATGAAATGCATTCAATAAGTTTCCAGACTCTTTTCGTATGGACATTTAAAATTGTCGTAGACTCTTGAAAATTCATTATGTCATTGCTATACATCTTATAAGATGACTGACCAATTTTTATGATTTCAGGTTCAAATCAACAGCTACAGCAGCAATTGGGATACACCCTCCTAAAGCCTAATTGTCACAGCTAGTGAATTTTAAAAATGCAATCTGACACTTTAGAAGAATAATATGCAATAAAATTCTGTTTTAAACTTGGAAAAAATTCCACAGAAAAGTATGGAATGCTTCAGACCGCTTTTGGACCTTCTTGCATGAACCGAGCATCAGTTTTTGAGTGAAATAAGAGATTCAAGCAAGGCAGGGAGTCTGTGAGGGATGATGAGAGGTGTGGGAGGAGTAAGGAAGTCAATACACCAGAGTTGATTGGTCAAAGGGTTAGGGTTTTGGTTAGGGTTACTATGTTGAGGTTTTAAGGGGGTTCAGGAAGAGATTCCATTGGAAGAGGCCAGCACTCTTCAAATCAGGTCAGAGGCATTTCCACCAGGATAATACACCAGTCTACATCTCCATCCTTGTCACAGACTATTTGACCAAGATGGGCATCAAGACAGTTCCTCAGCCACCCTATAGTCCAGACCTTGCTCGCTGTGACTTTTGGTTATTCCCTAAGCTTAGAGGCTGTCGTCATGAGACAATTGAGGAGATAAAAGAGGCTGTGATGAAGGTCATTGACACGCTCACACAAGAGGACTTCCATGGGGCATTGCAGATGTTTTTGGAACGGTTCAACAAGTGCATTGCAGCCGGAGGAGGTTACTTCGAAGGAGACTTGAATTTCATGTGTGTACTATCAATAAAAGTGGCCATACGAAAAAAGTCTGGAAACCTATTTAATGATCCTCGTATGTGTGTAGGGTTAGCAAGCTAGACTAGCAAATCTTCCCTAGTCAGTTAGAGTCTCATTGGGCATTCCATTCATACATTCTTGTGCTGTACCTAAACAAAAAGCTTAGTAAATTATTATATCTTTGTAGGGTTAGAAAGCTAGATTAGCTAACCTTCACAAATGAGTTCAAGTCTCATTGGATGCCCCATTTCTATGGTCTTGTGCTATATCTAAACAAAAAGCTTAGTAAAATAGTATATGTGTGGAAGTATCCTTGTGATCTAATGGTTAAAGCAATGGACTGCGTAATCATAGTAAGCAAGTTCGAACTCCAGTCACACTATCAGGTTAACTTTTGAACAAATACTCTTGGGAAAGGAATGAACACCCTTACCCTCCAAGCTATGTGTTAAATAGTACCACTGCTGTTCTTCTGGGAGAATGGATTTGGTATTAAGTAACCTGCAAAGGTTGACGTGTCATTAAAACAAAGAAACCAATCCTAAATGCGTGCAGGGTTAGCAAGCTAGACTAGCAAATGTTCATTAGAGAGTTTGAGTCTCATTGGGTATTCCATTCATACAGTTTTGCGCTGTATCTAGACAAAAAGCTTAGTAAATTCCTATATCTGTGTTGGGTTAGCAAGCTAGACAAGCAAAACTTCATGAGTGAGTCCGAGTCTCACTGGATGCCCCATTCATATGGTCTTTTGCTGCATCTAAACAAAAAGCTCAGTAAATTACATCATTATGTGTGTAAGGTAAGGGTCATAATGAATGTTTAAAGAATACATATATGTATTTATTTATGCAAATAGGCATAAGATACAAATATATTTAATTATATTTCATTCATAAAACATACAGATTTTAAACTGACTGATATTGTATGTTCAACATACATGCAAATATATACATCCACAATATTCATACAATTGCAATGGTTTGTTAAAATAAAGCTTAAGGAAATGGTGAAAAGTTCTCATTGAAAATAAACAAAGAATGATCTTTTATGAAATATCTATTGAATAATTCATGAATGTCAAAGAAACTTTGGAAATGATGTGCCAAACTGATTAATTCTTTGATTTTAACTGCATATCAACCCATCTACGGTTAATTTAAGACTAGACGTTAGGGAGTCGTATTTACTAATTTATGATTACATCTTTATGCTCATATTTTTAAAGATGTTTAGTTGCACACAGTTATATGATATCAAGTATTCCTATATAATACAAATAATTTGCAAACAGTTGTATGGTTTCAAGTATTTCTATCTAATACTAATAATTATATGGTTTCTTTTTAATAATAATCTTTTGCTTGTACATAGTTATATGGTTTCATGTAACTAATATTAATCTTCAGTAAACAATTATAGTTTCAAGTCACTATTCTCAATACAAATAATTTAATTTAATATCCTATCAGGTATTCCTATAGAACACAAATAATATTTAAACAGATCTTTTTGATATATAGATGAGACCCTAACAGATACTACCACTATAGGTCAAAGTGACTTGGAAGTAATGGCAATGAAGCGGTGCTACATATTTCTCAGATCTCCAGATTTGGAGCCTCACCATCAGATTCATTTTAGTGCCATAAACAGGACCCTCCTGCATCTCTGCAGTCCCAGCTGACTGATCCATAAAAGAAGCAAACTTCTTTCATTAGGATTCTCAGAACAGTAGACCCCATCTTCCATCAGTTGCCCAGTCGGCTGGGGTTGTAGAATGCATCAACTGCATCTCTGCAGTGGGGTACGTCCATCCTCCAACGAGTGTCCTGGATATGACACTAAACAATGTCATGGTGATGTTCCAGTGATGCTTGGACTTTTGGGAATGCGGAGCACCTCTTACTTGCCATTGCTCCCAGGTCCACTCTGGCCTGGTGTGGTAGCACCTGATAGGGCCCTATCTATGAGTTAAATAGAACTAATGGCATACTTATGTTAAACTGAATTGTTTGACTTAACTGAATAGCTTGAAATAGAAATGTTTTTGACAATTAAACCGTACTTACATTTAAACTGTGTGCTTATGCTACACTGAATTATTTGAAATGGAACGGTACTGACACTAAACTGATTTTGACATTTAACTGTGTGTGAACAAAATCTGAACTTATACTAAACTGAATTAGCTGAATTAGGACTGATTGACTAAACTGGATAGCTTGAAATAGAAATGTTTTTCACAATTAAACTGTACTGACATTTAAACTACATACTTATCCTAATCTGAATTTTTCTAAATAGAACTATTTTCATAAAAATGGATTTGGCGTTTAATAACCAACAAAGGTTGATATGCCATAAAACCCAACCAAGCAAACAATTTCCATCAATGTGGGTAATATGCTTGATCTGCTCTGATGACCACTTAGATATCTGAAGGAGTCTAATGGTTCTCATTAACTGCATGCATTCACGTGTGGAGTTTCTTGGAGAATGATATCTGCAACTGGTCCCTAGCAATATTCATAAAATAATTTAAAATTCAGATTTCCTTCTCCAAGAGTGGTTAACATACCAAGGCTAAAGAGCCCAGTCATTCAGAATTTGAACACAGATCACCGGGTCCATTTCCTACTACAATAACCATTGCATTACAAGCCAAATAAAGTATATGTTATTTCATTTAGCATATCTGTCAAGGCTTTTAACTTTTTCAACATGTATCTTTTCCTGCTGCTGCTGACTGTTTTCTTTAATAATTTTTTTATTTACACTCTAGGACTGCTTCACTTGAGCACTTGTTTACAATGTAACTGTATCTTTATTTTTCTGATATGTCAGTGTATTTTATTAGCTTTTTATTTTTTATTGCTTTTATTTTTTAAAATACCAATCGAGTATGTGTAAAGGCAAAATATAAAAAATATATTTCTTTAGCCTTCATCTTGGAAATCTGCATAAGTAGGTCTGCTTATCCTATAAATATTTCTGCTGAGTCAAGATGTTCTAACTGGCATTTATGTTATCTTAGCTAAACTTGCTATTTGCAGAAATAGCTTCTAGCACCTGATACCCTTCAATTTCTTTGACACCAACTCATTGTCTTCATCAATTTTTTTTATATATTGATATATTCACAATGGGGTTTTAATTCTACATGACATCAGAAGGGATATTTTTTTCTGAGATCATGTCTATAGTTATATGGCATCAAGTATTCCTACAGAATGAAAATAATCTTTAAACAGATCTATATGATGAATAGATCAAACCCTAACAGGTGCTACCACTCCAGGTCAGAGTGGACATAGAAGTAATAGCAATGAAAGGATACTTCACACTCCTCAGATATTCAGAAATGGAGCCCTACCCTAAGCAGTACTTTAGTGTTATATCTAGGATAGTTCTTTTCAGTTTTTCACCCCATCTACAGAAGATATAGCCATCATATTCTAAGTCCAGCTAATAAGATGGAGTAAAATTTGAGAACATGGAAAACATTAAAAGAAATCTCACGGTACCATGTACTATAAGAAAAGAGGAATTTCAGAGGCATTTCATTGAATAGAAACCTGTGTGTTCAATGCTAAGAGAACTGTTCTGAAGGGAAGTAACATTTCTTCATTCCTAATTTCTTCTCATAACTTGGTAGGATTCTATCCAATCACATTTGTAATTAGTCTGATTTTCTCTCTAATGAAGCCATTATTTTTTCAATTAAAAAATTCCATAACAGGTATTTCTAATGAAGCCTTACAGATAATTAGTTGCTTACCATACAAATTCCAATAAGTAAATTCATCTATTTGTAATATTAATATTTAATATATTGAACTATCATCATGATTAGCATCATTATCATCAAGTTATGCCGATAGCACAAATTCCTTTGTCTCTATTATGCGATAGTCTTTATCGACCATTCCTCTCAGTTGGTCTTCTAGATGGTGCCCAATATCAGCATGGAGCGGATGGACGTAACTTTTTGCAGTTCAACCAACACCGGTATGTCTGGGTGTATGAGTCCTCAGGAAAATGTAACTTATGGGTTTGTTCTTAAGTCTCCAGCAATGCACAACTTGTCATAAAAAAATGTTCACTCTCCACTAAAACTATAAAATTGGAGAGGATAAATATCTATTCATCATTTGTAATGATGTCATTGAAGATAGCAAAGATCTAATTAAAGTGTATTTTTTTAGAATGCAAAAAAGAAATAAAAATTACAAGATTTGTTTTCCTTATTTTCTTCATGCCTTTATCAAAGCTGTAAATAAAGAAATAGTAAATGTCACCAAACATTTGAGATGAAGTGTCATTTATTTAATTAATTTCACTTTCTCATCTTTGACAGTAATCCTGATTTAATAAGCACTTGCAAACTAAATTATCTCCCTTCAAAGCTTGTTACACTCTCCAAGTTGTTTTCACCTTCATTATGACTTGCCAGTTTTCGTTTTTTCTTTTAGATGAACATTAAAAATCAAAAGCACCAAAACATTTTTTCATACGAAATCTTGCGATTCCACGTTAATGCTCATTGCCACCCTCACAACTCCTGAGGATCCTTACCTTCTTTATATACAGGACAATTATGAGAATTATATAACCATATACAGTTCTGATCATAAGTATTTAAAGAAACAATGTTTTCTTAAAGTGATTTGGTTTTAGGAGTTAAAAATAAGAAATTTACACAAGAAGAATTGGCTTTTATTTCAGTAAAAATAACAAGGTCTCCATTCAATCATGTTTTGCGATATTGTATGCTAGATTTCTTAAAAATGATTTTTTTTTAATAGAATTACATTTGATAAAAAAGAAATGTTTTTCTATTCTTTTTAAATATGGTTCACAATCAATTGAGGAGATTTGAAAAGATAAAATTACATTGGCATTTGAAAGAATTGCAAAACTAGAAAGATAATTTGAATCCCCATAGCTGGAAATCCTAAATGATCCTTACAAGCATAAGCAATTTTATGCTTGTTTATGAGAATTTCTTGGCATATCATTTTCTGTATCCTTAACTGATTCGGAACAAGATTTTAGAAGTATAGAAATAAAGTTTTCCTTTTTTATTTGATAGTTTATAGGACAATCATTACTTGTAATGCCTTCATCTTGGTGTACAGATTATCTTTTATCCAATTTACTGCTAGACTAAGTAGACTAAGAAGACATCTCTCAAGTGTTCCCTGGAGATATAAGAAAAGAAGAACATTATCAGTTAAACAGGTCAATAAAATTTATTATAAAATGTCATGAAGGATAATCCAGTAATCTCTAAAGTTTTGAATTATCTTACACACACACACACACACACACACACACATACACACATTCCTGAATACATATGCATACACACATGCATAAATATGCATACGTTTGCATGCACACATATGCCTGCTTATGTACGCATACATGCATGCACACACACTCACTCACAAATGCACACTCACACAGACTTATATATATATATATATATATATATATATATATATATATATATATATATATAATTTTTTTCCAGAATTTTTTTCTATAAATGTAATGCAGCATCATGTTTCAATATCTAAGATTTTAAACCTGCTCAGCTACAAAAGCAACAAACATTTTTTTGACTCTTTTCTTACACAATTTGCTGTTATCATTATTAATAACACTCCCCACATATATATATATATATATATATATATATATATATATATATATATATATGTATATATATGAGGGTAATTTGATAATCTTTCTTTCTTTAGAATTTTTTCTATAAATGTAAACTTTCCATTGTTTGGAATTGGTTTATAGCAAAAATTACATTAATCTTACAAAAATATTCTATTTTAAGGCAATTCAAAATTGCCGCAAATCAGAGTACTTCAGACTGGAACAGAGGTATGTCTTTAAATTTTTGGTGGCTGAGAAGAGTAAACCATGTGAAATTTACAGAAGAATGTGTGCTGTTTACAAGGAAGCATGTTTTAGTCCAAAAAATGTTTACAAATGAGCTAAACAGGGGTTAACCACTACAAACCTGATGGGAAAAGACAGTCCATGGAGTGAAATCACACTGACTCTGATAAAAAAAAAACAGTCAGTAAGTGTTGCTGACAATTTTCTGGAATATTACGACTGATTTACTTAAAAAAGGTGCAACTGTAAAAAGTATTTCCTGTTGCCAACTCCTTTGGCAAAATTCACCAGATATATCGAATCACCCTTTATATATATAAATATATGCATATGCATATATATGTAATAAATAAAATCTTATCAGATTTACCAAAATCTACCATTTCTCCATATATATATATATATATATATATATATAGAAGTAAAGTAAAGTAAGTAAAATTTGCAGCCATAGTTAAGGGCAACAAGAAGGATCCCTTTTCAATAGCTACTACACCAAGGTGTAGTGGAGGGCACTACTCCTTTCCTTGGATATCTCCACTTGCCCTTGATCCATAAATTATAATGCTGAGTGTTAAGCAAAGTGGCATCAAGTACCATTTTTTGAGTCTTTGGTATGACTTGACCTGGGATTAAATCCAGGTCTCCAGGGTCATTGGCAAACATTCTACCCACAAGGGAAATGGGCTGGTTTATACATGCATACATTAAAATGAAAAAAACACCAAAAGATATCAAATTTGGTATTTAGGCCTTTTTATTATTATTCTTTATATGTATCTATTGCTATGTGTATTTTGGACATTCTTGTCCTCTTCCGGTGTGTGACTTGTTCCTTGTATATTGAATTTCTTTATTGCAGAAAAGGGGATCATAGATTGTTTTGGTCCTGGTTGATACCAGGTTTAATATCTCTAGCTATCCCATTAGAGTTAATTGTTAAAGAAAATTGTTACTTGTTTATATGAACACTTATGTATATATATATATATTCGTACATAGAAATATTTTCAAGAGCATTGAGTGGATTTAATGCATGTGAAAATGTATTCATTCACATAGATAGATGTATAATTAAACTAGTCGGCATGTGTATATATGTGTGTGAGTGTGTGCACATGCATGCATGTAATTAGACCCTATTTAATCTTGGTTTAAATCAATCTACTAAGTTTTTTCTTTTATTTGAGGTAATGATAAATCATTCGTATTATTTTAAAGTTATTATAGCTACATTCATAAAGGTGTTTTGGCATATAAAGTTTTCCATTGGTAATTTAATGTTACTTTTATGTAGAAAAGATCTATTGTTTAGTTCCTGTGTACATCTTATATAGATTTAATTGCACTTGATTATGTAAATTACATTTTTTTGAATTGCAGTGCTAAAAGAGTTTTTTTTTATCAACAAAATCATTGATCATTAAAATATTTACAGTGCTAAATGTGTTATCTACACTTTTTCTTACACTTATATCCTCAATCTTGATAAGGGCCCATCTTCCCACTTGTTTTTTTATTCTGCTCATAATTCTTCAGGCTGCCATATTTGTTGTTATTGCCACTTTGAGTCACATCTGTGTGTCATCTCTTGTAGTAGTGTTGATTGATATAACCATAACTGTCTTACTTCTTCTTTGCTGGGATAACAACCATTCTCATATACAAAAATTCTATTTCTTGTATTCTACCAGCACAAGCTACAGGGAGTAACAAGCTAGGTGGAAATCAACTCTTCTCTTTGAACAGTCCTCGGCAACTGATTAACTATTAACTCTTTTTTCTAAACTTCTAGAACCCATAAGTCACTTGATTGAAACCAACCAATCAAAGACTTGGTCCCAGAATGACCCTTGAGGTCACTGATTGTCAGTCACACCAAGTAACATTCTATGGTATTTTTCACTCCCTTCAGTTTAGAACTTTATTCAAATACTGCACTACAGGTCAATAATTGATCTCACTAATCAATTGTGCAACAGATGCACCTAAATCATGCAACATGTGCATCTAAATTATGCAACATAAGCACCCAAATTTAGAGCAATATCCTCATATTTTTCAAGAATAAAATAAGATAAAATTAATTTTAAAAAACCGATAAAAACACAGGACTTTAAGTTTCACATAGGCAATCCTTGGATAAACTAGTATTCAGCACATCTATTTATATTATTTACTCCTTTAGAGATTTTCACATCAGTGTTAGCTGATGGTTTTTCACTGGAGTTTGAGTGACAGCAAGTCACCTCAAGTCTCCAGGACTCATCTCAGTATTCTGGCCGTCCTCAGCAATGCTGACATTTGGATAGTCTCCACCCATCCACCAATTTCCAAGTCCTCCAGGCCCTTTAATAATCCTTTAGTTACTGTGCCTAATGCACAAAACACAATTGGCACAATCGTTACTTTCATATTCCACAGCTTTTTTATTTCTCTAGCAAGGTCGAGGTACTTATCCTTTTTTTCACTGTTATCATATATGAAGAAAATTAAAAGAAAACATTTTTGAATTTTAAGCAGAGTTTGTTTTGAAATTTGCTGTCATTTTTTCGACTTACTTTTTTATATACAATCACTGTCAATTCTTAACCTTATGTTCATGAAATATTTTATTAGCCACTCCAAGAAAATCATTTCTTTCTCATTGACATCATTAACAAATTGTCTTGAATCTGTATCTGATTCACTGCCAGTTAAAAAAACCCAGTCAAAGGAAACCCTTGCAAGATGTATTGACCGCTACATCCAAGTGGTTAAAAATTTTTGCTATTTGTTTTAGAATAAGTTGGAGTCACATTTTGGGTCTTTTAAATATAGTGACTACTCTCCATAGATAATGACACAATTACCAAGAGACTAAAACTCTTGAGCTAGACCTCTCCAAGACCAACAAGTTAATATCTATACTACTGCAAACACAATGTTTAGTCATTTGATAAATGAGACATTTGAGCTTAGACAGATTCTAATTCAGGCTCACATAAAAAGTGAGAAATAAAGTTTGTCTTCTGTCTGTAACATGTGTGTATAAGAAAGAATGTCTGAAAATATTCTGACACTTGGATGTGTTGAAAAAAAAACAAAAAGTAAAAAAAAAAATACAAAACCTTCAAACAGATGAAATAAACTTTACATTTTTAAGATAAATGGCTATATATATATATATATATATATATATATATATATATATATATATATGTGTGTATGTGTGTGTGTGTGTGTGTGTGTGTGTGTGAAACTCTTGGCCTGTAAAGTATATAGCTGCCATTTTGTTGCCAATTTCTTGGCTGGTATTAGGAAACAAAAATTCTATCCTATTTTTGTCATTAGATGGCATGAGAAGAATTTAGTTTCAATTTCATTAAAAAATATTGCTTTTGATTGTAATGTGGTTGCTATCATATCAACAGGCATTTTTTTTAATTGTCAAAACTGATGTAATTTGGTTTCTTTATTTCATCACTGACAATAAAAAAATCATTGATTTTAATATTGGTAAATAAAAATCTTTTATTTTAAGGAAGGTAAATTATTAATATATAAAAATCTTTTATTTCAAAGAAGGTTAAAATCTACATCAAGCACAAAGGTTTTTGCAGTTTATGAAGAAGGTATGAGAAATGATCAAACATGTGAGATTCATCCCTGAACAATGAGTAGATTAATAAAGACTGAGTGTAATATCATGGCATGGCTTAAGAATGATTACATTTATACAATACAGTAGATATGATCGATTGATTCATTCATTCAATTTTATGTCAAGAAGTTAAGTAATCGCCAACATTGTACAATTGTTTTTTTCCTTTTTAAGTAGTTTCTTATTATTTTAGCATACAACTATAAGATATCAAGTATTACTTATGCAAATTATTTACAAACAGATCCATTTGACCCATAGATAGGACCCTAACAGATACTAACCATCCAGGTCAGAGAGGATTTGGTTGTTACAAAAATGAAAGTGTACTCTACTCATCACAGAGCTCCTGAACTAGAGCCTCATCATTAGGTACAATTGAGTGTCATACCAAGTATAATCCATTTTTTAGAGGTGAGGGTCTTATCTTTCTGC
This sequence comes from Sepioteuthis lessoniana, assembly GCA_963585895.1. Lineage (NCBI taxonomy): Eukaryota > Metazoa > Mollusca > Cephalopoda > Myopsida > Loliginidae > Sepioteuthis > Sepioteuthis lessoniana. The sequence continues at coordinate 90,325,244 of OY757916.1, forward strand.
TGAGATTACAGTTAGTGTATACAGTAGTTTAGTTATGATAGTTACTTTTGTGCGTGATTTCCACATCAGTTGAAATTTACCTTAGTTTTACACAAAGCCAGATGTTTGGAATACTCATTTAAAATCAACCTCACTAGAGTCTGCAAACCTAATTCACCACAAAGCCTTATTACAATATAAAGTTTTTGAAAAACTACCAGACTGTATTCAAATTTTGATGGGCAATAAAAATCTTTTCAGATATGATTAGAAAATAAAGTAGTATCAAAATATGTTTTATCTAGTGCTTGTTTTTTCTAGTCTTAATATTACTCTCTAATGAGTGGAGTGTTTGCTAATAGTCCAGGAGATTGGGGTTCAATCCCAAGTTGAGTCATACCAAAGACTCAAAAATAGTACTTGATGCCACTTTGCTTAACACTCAGCATTATAAGGTAAGGATCAAGGGTAAAGTGGAGCAATCTAGGGAATGGAGTGACGCCCTCCCCTACACCTTGGTGTAGTAGCTATGAAAGGGGAGCCTTCAGGTCACCCTTGACTATGGCCCCCAACTTTACTTACTTACTTGGTTCAGAAGCAGTGAATTCAGAAGCAGTATATGAAGTTTTTTACAATGTATGAGCATCTTAGTATCACTATTGAGTAATAAGAAGTGTTGTTATTGTAATATAAGTCATTTTTGTATTAAGTCAGGCTTTGTGTTACTATACCAATGTGTAATAGCAAAAACAAAATTTCTCATAACTCTGTCATGATAGCGAATTGTGTGACTGACACTATTTCCGTTCAGCTTCTTCTGAAGAAGAACAGCAGAAATTGAAACAAATTTCACTATGAATTTTGTCCAACAACAAATGGCTTTGAGCTGCTCAAGTCAAAGGTCGATAAGTAACTTATTGATCATCGGATGCTGGAGTTATTCTCTGTCCATCCAGTGATTTTCTATTCCTATTTTCATTCTACCTCATCTCTACAATTATTTCTCCTATTCATTTCCAACATCTCATAACCGTAGGATTATAACACGAGGTTAAACAGTAATCAGTTTCACTTTGCTAAGGCTAAATCTTTGTATGAACAAGAAGAAAAAAAATGTTTATATTGATAATATAATTTGCTATATTTATAAATAGTGCTCAGATGCAGCAGGGCTTGATGAAATACCCCTAGAAGTATGGAAGACCAGGAAATTCGATGACGTACTGCTCTGACAGTCTAATGTTGTATATAACCAAAACACAATAGACAGATGGACAAAGAGATGTATCCTCTCTTTCCCTAAGATGGATGACCTTGGAATAGCCTTGACCTACCGAGGTATAACTCTTACATCCATAGCAGACAAGATCTACAATGCTCTACTACACATAGAACTTAAAATTGAGAAAATACTTAGGAAGAACCAAAATGGCTTTCAGAGAAATTGATCCACAACATCACAAATTTTGACTATCCATCAAATTCTAGAAGATATATGTGCAAAAAAACCTCGATGCAACAATATTATTCATCGACTTCTCCAAGGCATTTGACTCCAAACACAAAGGGAAGACGGAGCAAATACTTCTCACCGACAGAATCCCCAAAGAAACCTTCACAGCCATAATGATCCTATATAAAAACACAAAAGTAAAAGTACACTCATGGATTGAGACATAGACTACTTCAACATTGTAACAGGTGTGCTACAAGGAGAGACATTAGCCCTATACCTATTTATTATCCACTTAGACTATGTGCTTAGAATTTCTATAGATTTAATGAAAGAAAATGATTTCAAGCTGACAAAGGAAAGAAGCAGAAGATACCCCACACAAACTATTACAGACACAGACTATGCTGATGCCATAGTGCTTCTAACAAATTCATCCGCCCAAACCAAATCCCTGCTACACAGTCTG